>JAVYIG010006956.1:0-109046 GCA_035222895.1 Strongylocentrotus droebachiensis
ACTTTCCCTCATCTCCACGGCTCAAATCAAACCTCTCCAAAGACCGTTCTCATGCTTGTGAAACTCATTGAGTGTAAATGGACGGGAACTACAGCCATGTTTGAAAGTGCTATCAATGAACGATGGATGGCGTTACTAGATCAGTGAACCCAATCAACCCGTGAAATGTTCACGCTGACGCTCTTCATGTGTATTCTGTTACACCTTGGGGATAGCTGACAGTCGAGTATCTGACTGATATGACATTAATATTCAAATGCCACGGATTGCGTCAGCTGGATTCATGTCAAATCAGTTTATCATAAATTGTAGAGAGGGGATAAAAATAGAGTGCTGTTTGTTGTCGATAAATGCCACTAAAGCTATTGGGAATAGTCAACTTCATTTTTCAATTCTTATTTTGAATTGCTCTTTCCTCTCTTGCTCTTAATAGTTGACATATTCATGAACAAAAGGAAAATATAATGGAAACCATACAATTGTATGCGGAAGTATTCAACATTTCCACACATTAACCCTTCAAACACCCAACACGGACTGGAGTGTATGGAAAATGGTTGTGATACCAAAAATAATTGATTTCCAAGGGGTTCATGAATTGCATACGTTGTAGTTCATTCATGATTAATAACTTTGATCCAAAGATCATACTCTCGACTCAAGTTTTCAACTTTTCAACACTATGAACAGAATATCAAGAATTGCAATGTCACCTCATACTAGGCCTTATAAGTATGATTACTCCCCCATTAATCTCTAAATGTTGGTTTGTGATTGAGTTATATAGCTCAATGAATATGAACTTGATCCTTTCAATATACACGACTCCAGTATTAATTATCACCAATTCCTATAAATAGACATGTTTGAGATGCCATTAGGTTGGAGTTGATTGAGACTTGCGTACTACGGTGGTTTTCCAGCTGGAAATGCTCATTTCCTACCAATCAGCTACTGACTCCTGTATAATTGGCACTCCAGTGCTGCAGGGCTACGTCTCAATAACATCTCGGTGTAACCTAGCTTGATCAATATGCATGCATAAATAGCATTGATCTGTAACTTTTGATAGATATTAACAGATTTCAGTGGAAAAGACAGTTCATGTTTCACATTTGGGAAAGAATGATTAGAAAGAGGAATATGCTGTGTCTGCCGCTGTGGATAGAGACTTAGTAGCCACACTAATCATTCCATGCAGTCATCATCTTTTTCTATTATATTCTTTCAGCTTCGTATGTAACATATCTGTTATTATCCCGTTCCAACTTAAATTTTTGGTTCATCACTTTATTAATAAGTAAACGGTTAAGGCAAACAAGAAAATCACATTTTGACATTTGTAGCAGGGGAGACATTAAAGAAATGATAGCAATCATACTTTTGCGCTTTAATTTGTGTGTGATTAACATATATGATATCTGTGTAGCTGACAAAAACATGCTGAAGTGTAATAAAAGTTGCATTTACAGTTTTGGAACAAAGTCAGAAGAATTCAGACAACATGACTGTATCAATTCACTCTGATCATGTCATTGCCACATTAGCGTTTACTCTAGAGAACATGTGCAGGAAATTTGATTGAAATGGAACAATTTTGAAGGTAAGGCCAGAGCTTGATTAAGATGAAGTGTTTGATAGTATCCTCCATAAGTTGCGGATTGATAATATTGAGATTGACCTCTCTGTGTGGGGTCGTAAGAGTTCACATCTTAAATACCAGTTTCCCTTTTTCAAAAGGAAAGTATATTCAAACATTTTCAAGTGGTAGATTATGCGTGAATATGCATGTTTTTATGAGAAGGCGCAAATTAAAGAATGAAATTATACAAGCTTGTTTAGTGATGGCAGCAGCACAGACTTGAGAATGAGGACATAGTGTAGGGTCAAGTGAATAAACGTTTTAAAAGTTATCTTAACTTTGAGTACCGGTAAGAGAAATAGTTTAATGAAAAGTTAAAAATAGATGATGCAATGTAGTAAAGAAAGTCTTATCATGCATAACTTGCACTTCATTAGCAAAATTTAAACAAATTTTAACGCCAACATAATATTTGTACAGCATTTATGTACATGTACTTGTAAGTACCAATCTTTTTTTCCTTCTTGTTCCCCCATTACCAATATTTTGTAATTCCTCTACTATTTCTCTACATCTAAACTCTTCCCATCAGCATCATTCAGCAGACGTGATTTATTTGTAGGTTTTAGTGCTCAGTGCAAATCCCTATCGATACTGTAACAATTTTACTTTTCATTATAATACCAGAAGCAAAGAATATTAACCTTTTAGTCTTCGTCGTCATATTGGTAATTGTTTTCTGTGGAGGGAAATGAATCTTCATTTGCAGGTCGACAGAAACTTGATTTGTTGGGAAGTTGTTCATTTCAAGCTTGATTTGCAGACGAATCTCAGATTAATACGATTCCCTTTTACGCAACATCCAAAAGTTGACGGTTGAGGATGCGCAACTTATCAGAGGTGTGAATGGACATGCATTAATTCATGCTTTAGGGTAACAGTGGAAATGGTGGTTGATCAGAGGTTTGATAGAGGTTGAGGGAAATGTTGTGTTTTCATGGGCTTTTTGGGGGTACATAATTTATGGAAAGTTTCATTTAGGTTAGGCTAAAGGAAACCTTGTGGTTCCTGTATAAAGCATTCTGATGATAGAATTCAGTAGTCAATGGGTTAAATATACCTTTACCTATGCCAGGGATCCACACTCAGGCTTTAAATGAATAGCTTTTATCATAGGAAGTTAGGATTGACAATTGTAAGGTCTGTATTATAGCCCTGTATTTAGATTTGGAATTGTTTGGATCCAGAGTTATAATTTAGTGACTCATGTTATCCAAACTGCCCATGAGCACAGTCATACCAATAATTTAAGACGCAGAATTTCTAAAAAATTAACTCTAACAAGCAAACACAATAATTTTCTGTTCTTTCACAGTATCAGTTCTTTAAATGAATTGATATGCCTATTTACCCACTTTTACTCAACCCAAATCCACCATTTTGAAGAAAATTTATCTTTTCTGTATTTTCATATGCAAAATATTATATTTACTGGGCTTGCACAATGTCAAACAAAGTTTGAAGTTGTGTGAACAGTCCAATTAGTTAGCTGCCTTGAACTTGTTTTGCATACCGTAGGGATGCAGACCCTTCCCACGAGCATCATGATCCTTGGTCATGCGAAGACGGATTTAGAAGAAAGATACTTTTCTATTTTTTGCCACTGAAAACCTAGACATGGGATTCAGTAACCAACTGGGATTTGACCAAGTCACACGGCAGATCAGAATGTTGAATTTAGATTTTTGTTTTTTACTTGTGACAAACTGTGAAAATTAGGTTAGAGCTAATCACGTTTATGTGAAACCAACTGTGGATATTAGGTTAGTTCTAATAAAGTGTTTGCGTTACCAACTTGGAAAATTAGGTTAAGTTTGAGGAAAGGTCTACCAAGAAATCAGCTATCAGTAGATGACTTTATAATGGTGGGTGATAATACCATGTATTTTGGTTCCATCCACAAATACTACTTGTTTGGTGCTATTATTATCTTGCAACTTCGATAAGTTTCAAAATGTGTCCAAGAAAATGTGGCCCTTTTGATTTGAGTTGACTTCCTGAGCATATGTTGAGACCAAAGTCAGGACACGTTTGAGTTGGTGGGGAAGATTACTGGAAGTCGGTCGATCGAAGCATCAGAGAAGGGAGATGATTATTTATGAATTGGAGAGGTGGATGCTATGTTTCTCTTAATCGAGGATAATTATTTGGAAAGATAAATCGAGGAAACAGTCTGAATTAAAGAAGGCAAACAGCTCTCTTCAAGTAATTATTAGATAACAATGTCAGGAAATGTCCTCTTTATATGCAAAATCAACAGTTGAAACTGCTATCAGTAGTTACTCTAATAAGTTTATAGAAAATTCATTTTTAATCTTTGTAATACTATGCAGTACATATGAATGATATTATTTTAATGAAGGGTTTTAAATCAAATAATTACTCTTTTTAATGAAAGAAACGTAGAATTGAAGTTCACAAGGTTAGGTTCAGGGACAAGAATTTGCTTAAGTCTAATATGAAAACAAGTTAAAAAACCCAAGCAGTTAACAACAGCAAAAAAAATGAAGAAATTTTGTTTACTACCTCCATCTGTCTGCCAGCCTTCAGATGTTGACAATCATGCAACACCCTCTCTCTCCCCCTCCCCTCCCACGGGACCCCTCCCCCTGTTCCCCTTTCCCCATCTCCTCTACTCTTTGATCCGGCGTACCGGAAGGTGGGAGGACCCGGAATTGACACGCTCCTTGCGAATCAACGACGTAATTCAGTCTCTGTTGATTGAGAAATCCTCCGCCGTGATTCACTGTGTAAACAGGAAGGACTTGACCGCATCTCAATGCGGTCATGTGCGCAAGAAACTTTAATATAAATAATTTGGGGTATCTGGAAGGCATAGAGTAACATCATGGAAGTTTTATTTTATTAGGAAGCTTAGCATTACTCTCTTGACTTTTACTGCAGTATCTTTAAATTAATAGGAGATGGGGACAAGGAACTCAATTTCGTACATAGAAATTGCTGATGGGCATATACGTGTACATTTAGGGGGGAATGGCTACATGTAAGCTTGTGAAGTTTCTGTTTGGTTGACTTTTAATTAGAACATTCTCATTTAGCATTCAAGTATTCTTTACCTTAATGTATTATATAACTTTTATCCAATGTTAAATTTCATTTGATAAACTGTGATACTCATCAAAAAAAAAATCAGCAAAAAGAGGGATACATTTTGTAACAGCGAGTTACAGATTTGACTTTCATGGAGGATATCAATTGTAGCACTGACCAACAACTGCAGGATATTTTGGAGTATGTGACACATTGTTGAATTATCGAGTGTCAGTTTGAATTTGAAATTTCAATTGCTATGATGGAGACAGCTCATTGCCAGTTTTGATTTCCTTTGTCCTTGTCTCTGTCTCTCTCTTTCTTTCTATTGATCCCCCCTCCTCTCTCTCTCTCTGTCTCTCTCTGTCTCCCCCTCTCTCTCTCTCTCTCTCTCTCTCTCTCTCTCTCTCTCTCTCTCTCTAGTTCTTCCTCTGTTTTTCTGATGTCTGATTTTTTAATTTTTTTTTTCATTTGATAATTTTCTGTCACACAAATACATGTATATATATATATCAATATACTTTATAGAATTTTTAGAGAAGTGTGTATGTGGATGTTATTTAATCTCACACATCTTTTTTGAAAATGGAATAATTGTAAATATCTGTTAAGAGTCTGAAGGGTTTTAAGTCATATACTTATGTAACACAGATTGCTGCTCTTCTTGCTTCAAACAGACAAGATATTGTGGTCTAGCATGATATCATCTTCTTTCAAAGCTTGTTTGTACCTGTTACACCATGCATTGTTTGTATCTGATATAAATTTAATTGGTTATGATGAATCTTATTCTTTGGTATATTTCCAGGCGGTGTTCTCGAGGGATGCTCTTGCCAAGCACATCTATTCTCAGCTCTTCACATGGATTGTGGAACAGATCAACAAAGCCATGGACACACAAGCAAAGACAACCAACTTCATCGGTGTCCTTGACATCTACGGGTATGGACTTAATATTACAGTGCCACAAAGTTTTAGGCAATCTGTACAATGACCCTTTTAGAGTATTGTACACTAAAGTTAACGTAAGGGGGCCATTAGGAAGATGCTGTCAAAAATGAAGATCGTACCATATCTCTTTGATAGAATTCTTGGTAAAATTTTGAGGTCATTCTGACTTTGATCTTAAACCTGTGTTCCTGTTGCCCTGGTTAAGTTGCTGAGATTCATAAAGATCTCTTAAAGATACATATGTGTACTTGAATTCTAGTCATGATGGGAAATTAAATCTCCAAGAATCAAATGAAACTTACACTTGCTGTTCAAGATAACAAATAAATAATATCTGCTTTTAAAAAAATGCAGACAATATATGATAGCTGAGCAATGAGCTCAGGAAGAGAAAGAGATCAAGCTAGTAGTCCCGACTCATTTGCTTAACTTGTGGTCTCCATGTGCAAAGGAGTGTTGAGATTTTCAGCTCGTAGATGTACCTCATAGCAGAAATAGTCCTTTGCATTTCATAGCAAATTTTGATATGAGTACTATTGGATGTAAATAAGGCCTACTCTGATTTGAAGGCTTATAGGTTGAAACGTTGAAGGACACGCAGGGGATGCAATGTTTTTAGTTCAAGACAAGGGGGTCAGGAAGATGCCACACCTTAATAAGTCTTTTCTCAGGAAAGACGGCCAGCAGAGAGGAGGAGTAGAAAATAGAAATGGGATGTAAAAAAAAGGCTTGCCATTACCTCGAGAGACATGGTCAAAATAAACGGCAGGAGCTCATAAAATCTGCAGCTGTGGGAAACTAGGTTTCTTGATCGAGACAGTTGGACATTTATTAGATTCATCAAAATATGTTTTCACAACTAAAACTGAGTGAAAATATGCTGTGAGCTCTAATTTGTTTGCTTGACATTTCATTGGTGTTTGCTAATGTCCCGCTCTGAGCTCAGTCATGAATGATTTTCTGTATAATCGTGTGGCTGCTTTATGTGCGAAAGTCTTCAGCAATCCATATATATAAATTCATATTCAAATTCATGTTAAAGTAATAGATACTAGTTTTAACATGCCTTTAATCTTTTAAACTCCCAATGTACTTTAAGGTAATAGATACTTGTTTTTTTTAATTTCACTGCAATTTCATATGCTCTTTGAGGTCCAAAATTTATATAAGTCATGTGCAATCAGACTTTTACAATACTTGATCTGAAGTAAAATCCAAGTAATATACCGGTGCAGTTTTACAAGTTCAGAGTTTAAAATATTTAGTGAGCTGTCAATGACTTAAACAATTCTCTTTGCTTGAATCAAGTTATGTCCTTAGTGTGAACATTTACCAGATATGATTTCTTTTTATCTATTTGATATGTTTCAAATGTTTTGTTTCAGGTTTGAAATGTTTGAGATCAACAGCTTTGAACAGTTCTGCATTAACTATGCCAATGAGAAGTTGCAACAACAATTCACACAGGTAAGTAATTTAGTGAGTTGTGGAGCTAGGTCATGACACTCTAAAACTCAATCTACCACCTTTCAATAAAGGAAACAATATCAAATCAAAAATCAGGATGATGAGTACTTTCAGCTACAGGCTTGATGTTATGACTGCCAGATGCTCAGTGCAAGGGTTGCTTGCCATGCAAAGTAGGAATAGACTATTAATAGACAAGGATGAACAAAGTTTGACTCAAGGGGGAGCTATTGCGATTTCAGGATACTAGCAGTATGACGAACTTGGTGAATTTCTTCTGAACTAAATGTTTCAGGGTTTTCTCAATTAAAAAGATATTATTCAATAGGATAGTGAATGGAATGAAACTAGGGTTCAGTGAGAGTGCATTTTCTTTTTATATTACATGTTTTATCTTTGAGCATTAGATATAATTGCAAACAAGCTCAAGAATCTGTCTTCAAATATTCCATTATGCGATGAACAGATTCTTTTTGAGCGTGTATGAATATTGATTATACTTTAATACACTATAGTATACCTTATCTTAGGAGACGCTTATGGAATAAATGAATTTTCTACACAGAAACCAAATATATTATTAAAATGATTAAATATATCAGACCATCAGTCATCAATAAATAAATACAATGTTCCATACTTTTTTGTCCTTCACAGCATGTATTCAAGCTGGAGCAAGAGGAGTATGTGAAGGAGCAGATTGAGTGGTCATTCATTGATTACTATGACAACCAGCCTTGTATTGACATGATTGAGAGCAAGCTAGGTATCTTAGATCTCCTGGATGAGGAATGTATGGTAAGTGGAGAAAACAGTTCTCATATTTTTTTCAAAATATGTATTTGTCTCATTTCATACGGAATAGATTTAGATGGGTCCAAAGTGGGTAGAAGGATTTGATAAGGAACAAATATGTTAGATTATCAAGGTCTTTGTTCTATTCCAAGGGGAAATACTAACTTCCATTGATAATGCATACAATATTTCTTCTGCTTTCAGATTTTGAGTTTGTGTGAAGATTTTCAGTTGTATTGTTGTAAAGTGCTTGGAGACCTGATTTAAAGTGACTTTCTTTAAAGATATAAATATATGACATTGTATGACATTTGTATCTGCAAAATAATGTGAGATCTACCTTAGAAATGCACTGTATGTATGTTGGGTGTTGTTTTCTACTTCTATCTTTGTTATTGCAGAATTTCTGCTTTACAAGATGATGAGGATTTATCCATGTTCATGTAAATTAATTATAAATCCAACTGTTTTATGAATTGCAAATATTCTTTCTCCCTATTACAGCTCCCCAAGGGATCTGATGAGAACTGGTGTAACAAACTCTACAACAAGCTCACAGCACACGGTCACTTCTCCAAGCCCAGGACCTCTCGTACAGCGTTCCTGGTCCATCACTTTGCTGATAAGGTGGAGTACGAGTCTGAAGGATTCGTACAGAAGAACCGCGACCAGGTCAACGATGAGCATCTCAACATCCTCATGGCTAGTCAGGTAAACCTAGAAAGGCTTTTTACATTTGTTATTTCATCTGCATATATGAACCTCTTCATATAAATTTAAATTATTTGTATGTGCCTTGAGCATCTCAAGAGATATGAATATGTAGCGCTTTATCAATATTGTTATTATTATTATTACTGTTATTATAATCCATTGCCCATAGAGTTGAGGAGATAGAAGAGACTATTCTGTTGTGATATTTTTTTTTCTGTTGAAATTGAGTAATTGTTCTCTACAACATCTTTATTTTCATATTTTGTAAGTGGTACATTTTCTTAAGAATCTTTATGAAAGTATTTGGATTCATGTATGTATTTGGATAAAGGCATCTAAGAAATCTATTCTTTAAATGGGAGTTATGAAGGAAAAGCAAATGATGATGCATTAAAGTATTAATTTTATCATGTATGATGTGGATTATCATTTTGATACATATACTGGTAGGCTTTTAGTTTTCTTTCTTTTTCTTAACATAACCTCATTTTCATTTTCTCCCTTTCATTGGTGAATGGTAGTATGAGTTTGTGGCAGAACTGTTCCGTCCCAAACCAGAAGCGCCTAAACATAATCACAAAAGAGGTAGCGTCAAACCAATGGTAGCACCGGTCAGCCGTACCAAGACATTCAAGAGATCTGTAGGGAGTCAGGTAAGGAAGAAAGGAGGAGGAGTGATGATGACGATGATGGTAATGATGATGGTGATGATGGTGATGATGGTGATGATGGTGATGATGGTGATGATGGTGATGATGGTGATGATGGTGATGATGATGATGATGATGATGATGATGGTGATGGTGGTGATGACGACGACGACGACGACGACGACGATGATGATGATGGTTGTACTAGTGTAATCCAGTTGGTTTTTATCATTCTAGTATGCTGAGTTTGCATGCACAATAAACATGATATCATTAATAACGACATCTCCAGAATGTGCAGTTTTGTCTTTGATATAAGAATAAGAGTCATTCCACTTGATTTTTCACTTCTCATATCTTTCTTGTCCTTTGAAAGTCATGTAGAAGTACATGTATATACATGTATCTACTGTGAAACTGATGTTATTTGTAATGCTTCTTTTTTAAATGCTTGCAAATAAACTCATTCTTCATTATAACATCTGGTAAAAAGCTAATAATTGTTGTGGCTCTACCTGAGTGCATTTATATGTGATCAATTCCCCAGGTTTGTAGATAATGTAATTAACTGATAAACTTTGATTCTTCACATGCAGTTCCGTGACTCTCTGACGTACCTGATGATGAAGCTGAACTCAACTACTCCACATTACGTCCGCTGTATCAAGCCTAATGACTACAAGCTGCCTTTCACGTAAGAAATCATCTTTTATCTTCTCTTGTCTCATGAAAATGGTCCTCCACAGCACTATCAAAGAAGGTGCTAAAGGCTATGAATTACAGCTCTCTTGTACAAGACTATGTATACATGCAATTCTTGTCTTTCCATTGCATCTGGGATACATGTCTTAACCCAACTCCAATGTTTTCTCAGCTGTTGCTCTACATACAGGGGCGTTCTGTCAAAACTTGTCTCAGAAACTACACTACATAATCATTGATCAATGTTCTGAAACATGATCATATTGAAAATTCTTTTGAGTTCTTCTTGTGGAAAAATAGGATGTTGATGATTGGCAATGCATTTAGTATTACTAAAATGTACCATAATTCCTCAAGTACTAAACTGTTTTGCTGCACCTTTATCTATAATTCCTTTGGTTGAAGACTACCCTAGGCTTGGGAAGCCATTACTAAAACCAACTCTGACAAGGCCTTTGCCAACCGTAAACCAGGTTGACTCAGGAAAGCATGATGGTGACATACTACCATGTTGAGGAAGCCTTAGGGTATGGTCAGTTAGTGTGCGGTGTCGCGTAGTTAGACCTTTCAAGCATCGATTCTCTTTGTTTTTGTGAGAAATAGCCTTCGTTTGCCCTCTGATTAGAATAGGATGTCGTGCTGGAAATGGCAGTTCCAATCCAATCATAGGAATCCAGAAATAGGAACTATTGCGATATGCATCATTTTTGCCCTTTGGACATGGTAAAAATCATATTCAGCAGAATTTTGAGAGCAAGAACATTACAGAAACCATTTACATGTATCTTTGCCAATCATATGAAGCTTCTTAGTATGTGTATCATGACATACCAGGGACTTATAATTGGTTTGATTAGAATCAGAGTAAGCTTAAAGATTAGTGAACTGTCTTCAAATTTTGTTTTTCTTTTCTGTTCTAGGTTACATTATTTTATCTGATACACATAGGCTTACAAGTAGATGTAGGCTCTCTTATCTTCTTTTGTAAGAGTGGAATAGTAATGATTGTCTCGTTTAATCATTGCTTCCATATATACTTGTATGATTTTGGATAAAACAATTTATTCAGGTAAACCTTTTTGGTTCAATTCCTGTACTAAACTTCTCAGATTTACACTTCATAGACAATCCAATTATATCAGAGTATTGCTAACAGTCACATCGTAGGAAAATTATAACAGAACAACTGAAGCAATTTACAGAGTTACAAGATTTTTCATACAGATACAGCCCTGAAAGCTTCAAGGCTGTATCAAGCGTGTAACAGATAAAAATCTGCAAACCCAAATTAGCTCTGAAATTCCACCAATCGAAAATCAGCAAATGGTGGAGTTTTTGACATACTTGGAGACTACCTCCCACTGGTCAGGAAGTTTGAAACCATGAATGATTCCCCACTTCTCTGCCTTGACCGCATTCCTACATGTATGTTTGCGCTCAGTCGTGTCGCCTGGTGGATTATGTTTGGCGTTACCGTGGTAACAGTCATGTATGTAAGCACGAAGGCCATGCTCTCTTGATTGCTGATGAGTGAGTCCCAAGATGAGAGAGTAAAACATGGAGCATGGTGCAACATTTGTACACCATGGAGCATTCTTTACTATGTGTAAAAAGTAGAAATAGTTGTAGTCTGGGATAGCATGTTATATTAATCCTGAAACTGACGTCGTGTAGCATCATAAAGGTAACTGACATTAATGGGAGGAAGGAGGTGGAGGGGAATAAAGGGAAAATTAAATGTTATACAGAACATGAATAGTGAAAATTATTATTCTCTGAATTAATTGTGTTAAAGTATTCATTCTGCAGTGTGTAAACCTGCATTAAGAATTGCTTTTTTTTTTAAGAATTCAAATTTATATGTACCTACCCTTGCTCTAATGTTAAGAAAGTATAACTTGAAAAGAAAATAAATATTCATGAAGATGTCAAGTTCTTCTATCCATTACCGCCTCTTGGAAATAATTATTTCCAATAACAATAGAGTACAAACATCTCATTTTTGCCTTCTGTGTGCATCTTTTAAAATCTCTTATTATTACTCACACAAAAAGTAAACTCCCATGAGTCCTCTTGAGCTTTCACAAACTAGATAACTTGCTTACTAATCAAATAAAATCAATTATTTAATTTATATTGAATGTGTGATAAGTAATATAGATTAATAGTGAAAGTGGTCATTGGAAGATAAGGCTAAGCAAAATTAAGTATATTATTTGCTTTTTCAAATCTGCGCCAATAGTTTTGATGCTTGATTCATTTCCTTTCGATAGTGCATCAAGGAAATAGATTAATAATGACTTCCCTTATCTTCCATTAAAACTTCTACAAACCTATATTTAGGAATCAAGTTTTGTAATTTCCAAAGGCATGCAATTATGTTTTGATGGGTGCATATCAGAAGATGATATGATGTTGCGATGGTGCATTCAAGTAGTTTTGTTGATCAGATACAGTGATAAGGACTTGTAAGGTGACTCAGGCTTTGACATCAACCCTAGAATTTGGTGGTTTAGGAAATATTCAATTTGACAAACCGCTCTTCAGAGTACGAGATATTCCTTTTTCCAAGGCCAGGCAGATGACATTCTAGATCTGTATCTGGGATAGGAAGCCAAGTAGGTGGGGCTTCTACTCTCATTTTCTAATCTTTTTATAGGTTGGATATTTTGCCATTTGAGCTTTATGCAGCCTTGTTATTGAATAACAGTGGGCAATGGGCTTCTTTATTTTTGAAAAAATTCATATGTCCTCTTGAATTTCCAATGGTTTATTTCATTCCTCTACCATCAATCATCTCCACACAACATTAATTTTTTTAATTTTGTTATTATTTTTATTTATATGCACACAACATAAAATTCACAAAATTACTAGTAGTTTGTTTTCTCTCTAATCCTCTGCATCTTCCACAGAGAAAATAACAAAATAATTCCCCAAAGCCATTTTAAAACATGCACACTTAATCTTGATTTGGAAAGTGACACCTCCTTCATAATGCTGAAGACAAAGAGGAAGAAGACACTTCACACATTATTGTTCTATCCTACATGTTAGCAAGTGATCAATTAATAGCAAAACACTTGAATGTGAGGTCCTTCTGATAGTCAGAGATGATTTAACTAAGGCAAGCTTCAGTCACCTGTTTGAATAATCTCTCTCAAATACTTGTTTTTAAGTATCCATATGTATCCTCATTTCAGGTTCTCATGGGCATTGAAAAACCTTGCTACTTTCTCAAATTCTCAGTATTCTTGTTAAATTCACAAGTATGCCATCATACAGGACTAAAATCTATGCCAAAATACAACTTTGTTTTCTTTAGTGTACGCATTATGCTACTTGAACTGAAGTTTTTGTTTGTATTGTTGAATGAGTGTTAATATAATTATAAAAGCAATCATAAATGATGCAAATTGATAAAAGAAATTTCCAAAGAAACTATATTACTTTGGTCCAGTATCATTACTTGATACAACCAATTTCTAAGTGCCATATTTGCCATCCAAGACAGATGCGGGACGGAGATTGTCAGATTAAGGGTGAAAATCTAATTTTGCCAATCTCTGTCATCCAGTAAGTCTCTTGTGGCTTTTCTTAATTTTTCTAATACGATCAGCAAGTGATGAAGTCTATATTTATAGTCTCAATGTGATTCTTCAAAATATAAAAAAAGAAAGACAGAAAATAAGAAATGTTAATAACCTTGCCCTTTTCATCAGTAGAATTCTAGCTTGAAATGGAAGAAGTTCAAGTTAAAAATCAATCTTGTCGTGCGATGGCTTGTTGTCAATTCAAATTAAAAAATGCAAACATTCCCAACAGAGTTGGACATGTGGACCTAAAAGCCCTTGGATCGATTTTAGAAGTTGCGAGGCATTGAGAGTACTTTGCAAATTGTTTTCACTAAAGTCATTCAACCACATGAATGATTACAAACTGCTTGTATGTAGAAAACATGTTTCTCATAAGAGAAATGATGACATGAAACTTTTGAAGAACACAAACATTTTCTTTAGTTTCAAATTGCACTGATTCATGCACGGAAGGATTTTTGTCTCTTCTCATGAAGAAAGATATTCGGGGGGGGTTATCAAAGTAAGGTTTATTTCATGAATATTATTATCCTTTCTTTGACTTAGACTTTTTCACCTCGAAAGCTGTATGAAGTCTGTATTATTTTGTCATTGTACAAAGCTAAAGCATACAGTTACATTCATTTGGTGAACTGTTGGAAAATACTAACTTTTGATTAAGAGGTGGTTATACTGTAACAAGACAGACCTTAGTTATGGTAAGAACAAAACATCGCTGTCTCAGCTTTTGTCACTTTATACTAACACTTTTGTTTTCATTTATCCTGTAAGTGTTTGACAAGGTGGTGAGTGAACTTTAAAGAGATGGTTTATTGATTTCAAACTTGACTGAATTTGGTATCATTGCAATCGAAAAATTACACTGAGTAAAATCATTACATTTGTGTAACTTGTACATTTGAGCGAAATTTATAAAAGTTGATTGAACTTGACGAAAAATCAACCCACTCAACGCCCCGAAAACATTGTAAGTCAGCTGATTTTTTAAGTGACGTCACAATATGAACAGCGGGCCGCTCAGCTGAAATGATTGACGACGGTGCGAGATGCAGTTTGCGTGCTATTCACATGTATTGCATTGACTCTCGAGTACCGTACCCATTTATACCTGACGCTGTTTACCTTCATCAAAATCCCCTGGAAATATGGATATGGACGAAAACATACTTGATTTGAGTTTTGAGAAGATAGAAGAAGGCTCCTCCATGGCATGGTTTTGGTTCTTAATCTGACTTTAGTCTAGATAAATGGTTTATTACTTCCAAAAAGCGAGTGAATATATCGTCGATGTATGTAGCGTTCAAGTTTCCCGTAGCTAGTAGCTGTGCGTGCGTACTCTGTGTGTGCAATATCGCACGTACGTAGTATGCGTGCATCACATCTAGCGCAGCTCGCTAGCCAGCTTAGCCCGGCGCTCGAGCTAGCCGTGAATTGCGAACCGGACTGATCTGTTTCTCTCGGTTTATCAGGTCCTACGACTTAATTTATCAAAAATGTAAATTAATCAGCCTAATCACACATTTTTGTAATGAATATCTGGACAATTCTATGTAAATTTGTCGCCTACTTTACTCCAAAAGAGTCGTTAGGTCAGCATGCAAAATGTCCTTTGCCTTCCCAGACGCTGATGAAGTGCCCTCAGAATATGTGATTATTTTTCCGATTTTTATGCTCAAATGTGAAGGAAAAAAAATACCAAAATCAAACAAACAAACATGTGTAGAAAGTATCATTTATTCAATGTATCTCATTAAAAATGCCAAAAATAGAGGAAATATCACCACTGGCGGTAAATATATACAAACAACGTTAACCCATATCTGAAAATTGCAATGGGTATCCAACAATGTCCCGAATGTGTGATGTAGGTTGTTCATATTGTGACGTCATCGTTTCGCATGTAAAATAACGCCGTCAATCCACTGTGTGAGTGGGTTCAGGAAAGGGTAACAAAATTGCATTTAATTTATTCCTCACTACAGTGAGGGCTTCAAAAGTACTTTGCTCATTTTGTTAATGTTCTCAGCAATCTGTAACGGTGTAATTTGCCCATTTTCCACATTTCAATGAACCATCTCTTTAAGGTCTTTCCTGTCATGTCATTTAATTGCTTAAATGGGGGTACAGAAATATAGTTTCTCTATTGCCTTCCCAGATTTGAATTTTTCATTTGAACTTAATATCCAAAATTGACAAGTGGAATGATGATGATGGCTTCCAGCCTACCTGTCAGAGGCTTCCCAACTCCCAGCAGGTATTGCTAGGACATGCCGAGTGATAACGAGCCGATAGGATGCTCACGATTAGGCTACCCAGGAGCAGGAAACACTGCGGCTCTAGAAGGAACGCGAGGAGCTATCACCGAGCGCTTCCTGCATCGCCCTTTTTCAATCATATTTATAATAGAATTTCTTTCATCTAGACTATTTTCATGAGGTTGGTCTTGTAGTTTGAACTTTGGAGGTAGACACTGAAGCTGAATGTTTCATCCTCCATCTTTTGCTTATTAGTGCTCTAAGTGATCTCTGTGTAAGTCGCTTCAGTTGGCCAGAATCTTACTTCTCAATTAAATTCTAGTTGTTAATTGTCCGGTGCTTTTGTGTTTTAAGGGATATCCTGCCTTTAATTATATCTTTGTGAAGTGGGATTTGTTTCAGTCATACAGCTAGCATCATACCAAAGAATCTATTTCAAAAAGATTGTTGTGAGTAGGACGTATTTGTGTTTAAATGGATATCCAGTCTTTACTTTATATCTTGGTGATTTTGGATTTGCTTCACTAAACCAGAATCATACCAAGCAATTATTTTATTGCCAGGTGCACTTGTCTTGAAAAGGATATCCAGCTTTTTAATGACAGGAAGATATAAATCTTGCAGGAAGAGAGTAATGTTGCATTTGAGATGCAGTTTGTGGATTATACGTGTATTTTTTAGTTCTCTTTTCATCACAAATCTTCTATTAATTTGCCTTTAATTGGAGAGGACGTTTGTTATCATTTGAATATGATGAAAAGTTGTGAAAGAAAAAGGGAGTCAATTAACCTTGGATTCTGATTAATATCAGTCATTGATTCATTTTTCTTTTGGAAAATAAGTTGGATTAGTGAGAAATGATCAGTGATTGTGTGATATGATAGTGAATTCCTGGAGACTGGACAGCTGCATGGAGCTTTTGAGTCAGCTTGAAGGTTATTAAAAGGGAGGAGTGTATTTTTGGAACCATCTTGTTTAACTAACTGCATCCATCTTTAAATATCAGGGTTCAACCGGTGCTTTAAAAACCTGGTCAAAATTTCCAAGTAGACGTTCTTCACCAGTTGACCCCAGATATTCCAGTCATTGCTTACTTTGTGATGTTTTAGCTCGTACTTTCACCAAGTTTGTGCAAAGGTTCTGTGATTCCTCTGGAGACATGTGGTAGCTTGAGTCAGTCTTGTTGCGAGATCATCTTCAAGGCCCTTAGAATCAAATGGGACTTACATGATTGTATGGGCATCACTGGAATACTTTGGTTTCATGTTGATCTGAATAGCATTGAAACTGAGTTTTGAATACCTTTCATTGCATTTATATGACAAGCTGATAATGTGAGATCATTGGTCTGTTGTTTGAATCATTTATGAATGGAATATGAAGATGAAGGATAGAGGATTTTTCTTTTGCATTAAGTGATGTGAGATTGTTAGTTGTGGATTACCAGAAGTGTTCAAGCTTAGCTCAAAGATTTCAGGATTTTTTTATTTTTGTTTACACTCAATACAACAATTTTTTAGAATTTGAAGAATCAACCATCTGTGATAAATAATTCAGTTATTCATATTAATTTACTTTACCTTTACCTTTCAGTCATAGTTGAGATTTGTGTAACTATAGCACTTCTAGTGCACTACTACAATTGAGATCACTAAATAGACAATTTCTCTGTCTTGGTTGGTTGGGAGAGCCTCTTTGAGGAAAAATCCCAACTACACCTGTTGATAACTCATTAGTCAGAGGTCTTAAAAGCGGCTGTCTGAAACAAGTGTGGGCTTTCCTGCTATTCTGTATTATGATTGAAAATATTCCTATGTCAAAGCTGAGCAATTTTGTTGACAGTAGTTTGGAGGTTGGTAAGGGTTTTATGAAGAGTAATATACATTTCTGGATTCAGATTAATGAAGATGTAATTCCTTAAATGTAGATTGAATTGTGAAAAATGTTTTCTATTTGACTTTTTCCACTCTGTTTGTGAATATGTTCAGGGATTCAAATGAGGCCTGCCAATTGTAGAGTCTGTTTGATATTACTTTTCACATTTAAGTTGTTTTCTAGAAAGAATCCTTGAAACTTTGTCAAGTTTGAGGAATAAACCTCCCAGGTTTGTTTTCTTGTCAACAGTTTATACTTCAAGGTATCTGATCTATCAACGATTAATGCAAAACACAAAAGGATAATTTCAAAACAATAGGAAAGGCAGGGTCATGACAGGTTAGGTAGTATCTCCCGGGTCCTCATAGTCATTAGGGGTATCATTCTTGATATCATCAAACCACTTTGGTCCCTGGAAGCACGCCCCAACACCTGGTTGTCTTGCACAACCCTGTGGATGATCTACGTGATCACCTGTCAACGATTCAAGGGGTAGATGCTTCTCCAAGTCTTGCATGTTAGGGTGACTCATGCCGTCTTTGGCTTTGGGAAGGTTGTGGATCACTTGAAGCCGGTGTGGTTCTTTGGTCTTGTGTCAACATGGGTGGATTTTAATCTCACTTTTGACAGACTTGTACTCGGTGAGACATCACTGGTGAAAAAGAAACCTGATTTATTTTTCTTAAAAAGGTGTTCAGATCTAATATCAGAATATTTTAGAGGGTTTAATGACTTTTGTCTTGTGTCAACATGGAGAGATTTTGATTTCACTTTTGACAGACTTGTGTTTGCAAGGGATCAGTGATGATTATTTTTTTTCCTTCGTAAGGTGTACAGATGTGATGTCAGAATGGCTTTGAAGATTTAGTGACTGAATTTACAGATGTCTATGCTCGAACTTGGATACTCATCTTTGTGATTATTTAAAGTCTGATTGGAGGTTTACCTGGTTCATAATAACAAAGGAATTTTACGACTATATGATATATAGCCCAAGGATAGTCGTCATTGGAATAGGAGGACAATATGAGCAGGCGAAGGTAATGTCTCCAAGAACACTGGTATCTTTGTGGTCAATTATGAATTCTAATTTGCTTGGAGTTTTGATACATGTTCATCACAATCTTTGTCTATGGGATAAAGGTAGATACAATCAATGATAGATCAGGAAGCAATATTAGTACATATTTTACTTTTGGCAATGATCCACATACAATTAGATCAGAGGTTTTGTGAATAATTGTAGGCTTACCTTGAGTGACTGTGGCTCATGTTTGTGGTCTATAGTAAATTGATAAAAACTTATATTGGATGTATCACTTTCTACAGGATAGTGTAAATAACCCTTTTTTAATATCTTGGAATTGCAAATATATATATGCAGGTACATGTACATTGTGAACCTGCTACATGCACGGACAGAATTGAAACTTCCATTCAAAAGGGCATAGTAGCAAGTTAAAAAAAGAATGAAATGGGCTTTCTGTTAACATCTGTGTAACATATGGAGAAGCAATTATACATGTACTCAGGGAGTGTTACAATTTAGGTTGACCTATGAGCAGTTTTGGCAAATTAGGCTTGTATCGAAGATGGTTTTACAACTCACGCTCTGGTGAAAATCGTTCTGCAGCAATTTTCCTACATTATCTGTCTGAACTTCAACCGTGGACCACACAGTTCACCAAACCCCAACCCTTATCCTAAATCTTAGCCTCACCCAAAACACAATTCTAACCCTATGTGTACTTTGCGTTAGATGGAATAAATCATAATTTATTCATCTGATCCTTTACACTTGTATTTTGATGTTTACAGATTTGAACCTAAGAGGGCGGTGGAGCAGCTGAGAGCATGCGGAGTTCTGGAGACCATCCGTATCAGTGCTGCGGGATATCCATCAAGGTATGTCACTTTATCAATACTTAAAAATCGCTTCTCTCTTTGTTTTTATCCACAGATTGCAATTAGTACTTTTAATATTAGGGGGATTCCATGCAATGTGTCCCATATGACATATAATCTCTGTCATCCAAAATGAAAACTCTTGAGATAATTTGTAATCGTTAAATAGTGTTTGCGATACCAGAAACAAGCATTAGTTATCATATCAAGTGATTTTAATTATTGGATGAAATATATTTATAAAAGCTATATGTCGTACAGGACACATTGCATAGAGGTAGCCATTTTTAAAAAGGATGGAAGTTTGGATTCTGTCAAATTCTTAGTCTCCTAAAAATACAAAGCGGTATCCATTGAACTAGATGTGGTGCAATGCCGGTATAAAAGTTGATTATGGTACAAACAAGTAAAAGTACATGTCCCGGTATGTTGTGCAGAGCATGTTACCTTTTCTATCCCAGGTCTTAGGCGAGAGCTCCCCTGTTGCTGTACATGTATACTTAGAAGCTAACCCAGTGCTAAAATAATTACTCTTAAGTTATTATAATGACCTGACATTTTGCTGTTTCATGTCAGACCTCAAATCATTTCAAACCTTGAGACCTTTGACTCACTAATGTATATAATTGAATAGAAGGTAATCACTGCTTGAACTTTTCAAAAGTCAATTTGTACTTGCATAATTTGCATAGTACTTTGCACCCGACTCATACCTCCAACTCATTCAGATCCATTCATAAATATAGTCAGTTTTTTTATGGCAGCCATTTACCTAAGACCTATTCCTACCATTGTAAGTGGTCTATATTGGACTAATAGGAACTAGATCTTTATATGAATGAACACAGTGGCTGTTGAATCAGCCTAAGGTGACAAAGGACTCATGTTTTCCATCCCCTTGGCAATCTCAATCATGACTAGCGCTAAGCAACCCTTGATGCCCACTCGTTTCATTGATCATTCTTTTTTGTGTTTTTTACGTCATAAAACATTTTGAAGGATATTGGTAGGTGATGATTTGATTATTAGATTGCCAAGTTCAAGTAATGAAAATTGGCTCAAACCCATCAGTGTTAGAACGCTTAATGCAATCGCTACAGAAGGCGATCAGCTTTGTAGATTAACTCACAGTTGACTCGATTAGATGCTAGAGATTTGAAGATTCAGTCATTCAGGAAAGTTAAGTTACTTAATAAAGTAATAGGAGCTTGTACTCAAGAGGAAGTTAGTACAAACATGCATGTTATGTATGATTCATAAAAAGTTGAGAAAATGAACAGAGGCCCATACATCTTGGGAACATCACTGGGGACTTTTTCTGGTCAATTCCGTCTGCATATAAAATATGAAATAAAACAAAAATAATTTGATGTTGTTGTCCCTGTTTTTGGTTATGAGGCATTTCTTTATTTGGAAAATATATTCATACAATAAACCTCATGATAACTTGAGAAATTTTTGAATAAATTTGGATCTGCTAGCTAGGCTTTATACGTTTAGAATTTTATCTTTATTTAAGGCCTCACAAAAATATATTGGGACAAAGCTTACACATCAGGCATCAGATATATAGGAGAAAGACAGGAGTGATCAGTGTTGCAATGTTGTTGTAGCTTCTCTTAAGAGTTGACAGGATCGACAGGGTATTGCCAGAACGATGATTCATATTACATCACAGGGGAGGGAGAGAGAGAGAGGGGAGAAGTGACTGACACAGTTGACCGTATCCATTCTTGATTCCCCTCATGACTTAAAATCACAGTTAGTCCTTCACACTTTATCCTAGCCTGTTGTAGATCTTCAATATTTCCCCTCAACAACCTATATTGACTCCATGGTCATACATCTTTTAACAAATGCATCACACCTCCCTCCTTTTATCCCCTTATTGGGCCAATATTGAGGTGAAGAGTTCTGTATCTGACTCATAGATATTCAAAATTTGTATACCAAGAACTTTTTTTTGTAGTACATATGTACAATTTGAACTTGAGTATGTATGGTACTTATTGAAATTTATAAACTGAAGCCAAATATCAGTAGCATGTCCATTTTTTTCTGCTTTAAAAAACTCCTTTTGTAAATTCAAGCCTTGTGATTATATGTAAATGTGTAGCCCATCACAGGCTGCTTTAGTCTTGTCATAGACTTTCTGTAGGACTGTTTTAACTTTGGAGAGGGTCAAGATGTGCTTTACCACAGTAATGAGGTTAATTCAGGTAATAGAAAGGCTCAGAACATGATATTGTGATTTTCCTAAAATATTAGTGGCCAGTATCTGGACAGCCGTAAGATCTGCAGTTGTCTAATTCTCCCCAATTGTTTTGAAATTTCTAAAGGGAGACATGGCCTCTCCAGGACTTAGCTAATCCCGTATTCCAGGGAACTTCTAGCTGTCACTTGGAAAGCCAGTTTATTCCTTCCAACAGATCTAAACAGGTGTGATCCCCTTTCCCTTTGCACTAGACGAAACCAAGAATCATCAACTGATCTAGTATCAGCCATGAGGTATCGGACAGGACATTCACACACGAGGGAAATATATAAAATATACATATTAAGAAACATCGTATTCAAATAATCATATAGCATAGGAGCATATATACTCAGGATAAGAATATTGTTTAAAGGAACATTGTATACAGAAGCTAGGGATGAGGTCAGCCTACACCATTTTGTTTCTTGGAGCCAGAATTAGGGTATTTACTCTATCTAAAATTATATAAGTTAGTACACTTGTGGCTCCAAACAGATGATATGTTAGGTTACAGCTCACATCATGGACAGTGCTCATGAGTCGATCCCACCGCTGCCACCATGTTGAATTGGTTATCCATCATTTACTCCGGCTGACAATTGCTCTTGGCCTTCTTTCGTCAAAATTAAGATTAGGGCTGCAATTAAGTTTTAGGTTTATAGGTGTAGGGTATTAAAGGTTAGGATTAGTGTTAGATCCAGGGTTAAAGTTAGGAATTTGTTTGGTGTAGGAAGTTAAAGGACTCTTGTTTGATACAATGTTTGGTTATAGACCCTGGTTCTTCATCAATTTTTTGTTTGAAACAATGCTTGAACCTCTGTTCCGTGCATGATGTTTAGACTAGAAAAGTCCTATGGCTATGAAGCTGTCCAATCAATTGTGTTGGTCGGAATGGGGTGAAAGTGCAGACCCTGGGTCAGTATAGAACTTTGTCATATGTTGGTGAACCACTTGTTGCAGGATGGGAGATATCCAGGGGGCCAGCTGGATTAAGGTTAAAATTGTCCCATTTTCCTTTCAAGTTCTGCTTAGGCTTTTTTAGATCCTATTCCATGACCATAATTATCACAAAACTGTTCTGTCATAAAGTTTATGCTAAATTGCATTTGGTAATAAAAATCTATAGTAACAATTCTAGGATACAACTTGAAAGTCCTTCAAAGTAAATGTTTATTCTTCAGCCAAACCTTTTCAATTACTTTGTCTTATTGGTAATTTTACTTTTGTTTAAAATAATAATTGCACATGCAGCCCACATTGCTGCAGAGATAATTTATTAATAATTTTTTGTGCAGCACAGACCATGAATGATTTTCTTTAATTTGAATACAGTTAGTTCTGTCTTAGCACACAAGCACATTTTAATAGCACTTACACAACTGTTTCCTTCCTCCCTTGAAAGATGATAAATGAAGCTTAATGAAGGATTACTTGAATAAATTCTGGATATTTAACTTAATTAGGATTTGCTTGTGCTAAAGAGTGATTAAACAGGAACATGCCTTACTTATACTTGTGATACCCAACTGCTCTGGAAGGTTACAGACAGAATATTCAATTATTCATCAAATTCTTTGCACAAGGACACCGATTGCCACGTGTGAAAATGAAATTAGAGACATATTAACTCAAAGAGAACTTTTGCCTTTATGTTTCATTATAATGAACATTAATGTAATAATGGTGAGATTAAGTCAGTAGCAATCCCTCCCCCTCCTCCCCCCTCCCCAACCCCAAATAATACTTTTAAACAAATTTGTCTTGTTATCACCATGAGCCATATAGAAATTGGCATACTCTGGACTGGAGCTCATGTTATAATGTTGAATAAGCCAACTTTATACACATAAGCCTCAGGATGAATAAGAGTCTTTGGGCCAACCTAAAGGTAAATGTGCGTTGGTGAAATGCTTCCAAGTTCTGATGAATTTAGACAGTTTGTAGACAGGGTAGAACTGGCAAAATGATTTAAGTTTGAATAATATCTCTGAAATTAGGAGTTTCTAGCAATTAATACATCCTTTGCAATGAATGAGCTACAAATATTCACCTATACCATTTGTGAATTATGTAAGAGAGATTCCAACGCAATGTTGTGTAAAGAAGTGTGAAATATGATATATGAGTTTGATGAACAAAATATGTCTAATGATTATTAAGATTATATAGCAATTCAAACTAAAGAGACAATTGTTTTGGTATTCTTGCGACAAATAAGATGAGCTACATAGTTTTATGACACATTTTGTTGGGAGAAATATACTATAAAATTGTGTGTTAATGAGTTAGGCTCTTAACTAAAGTAACAATCAGAGTTAACTATTGAAATCAAGTTATAAATTTGGTTTGAGAGGGAGTAGACTTAAATAGACCAACTCCTGCTTTATTAATTATAAGTGCTAAGGTGTAACTTGTCAGCAGTTGACTCAGTCGGTAACACCCTCTTCATGTTTTCACTTGCTAGCCACATTCACCCATCTCTGTTTCCGTCTCAAAGATCATCTGTTCAGAGCTAGAAGGGGGGTATTACAACGCCCTTTAACGCCCTTCTGGATCCAAACAGAAAACATTTCCTTTCAGTATTAGGTGTGAGATGGTTGGGATATCAAGATCAACGTCAAATGTTCTCGCTGCAGGCACTTAACCATGATTTCCTGAATAGGGAACCCAGTAAAGGAAATGTAGAATTATTCTCACCCAGATATCACTGCCCCATTCACATTTGACAAAAGATTAGGAGCTAAACCTCGCATATAGAATCAGCCTCTGAGATATTATCGTTCTTTCACATTTGGCAAAAGAGGAGGAGCTAATGTTAACTTCACTTAAGTAATATCAAATGTAAAGTTACTTGAAATCAAGTTTACTAAATTTGTATTGTGTCATCATTATTTTTTTAATTGATTTGACAAAAATGGGGAGGGTGTGTTACATAGTTTTTGTCTGCTGAGCACCAAAAGGGCATTTACTCTTTGCAGCTTATGCAGAGTTAACACGTTTGATCTAAACAGTTGATATATTCATGTCAATCCCAACATGTCGTAGGATATTTTTAACAAATAATGAAATAGATTGGCTTGTCAGATGTCACCCAAGGTTTATTTGGTTGCACCCTTCCTCAAAATTCCATAGATTGAATGATGTAAATTGTATTGAATTATGTGTAGTATGATAAAGCAGTTTACATTCTTAATTCATTTTATGAATGTCTCAAAATTTCTAAATGTAGAGCTCTTTTCTTAATCAGTGAAGGTCAAGTCATTACTTAATCAATATCGACTTCCTCCTATGAAATGGGGTCCCAAAGCCAAGGAAACATGACATTTACTCCTGCAATATGTGATATGTTTAAGTGCGAACTGAAGGTGTAAATTGAGGAACTATTAGCCAATCAGAGCTTTGACGTAGGAGGGTCGTTTGTTGGGACAGAGGGTGGAGATGTAAAAAGTGTCAGTTGGATTTGGTCTCGGCTGTCAGAAGTGGAAGATATTAAAAGAAAGTGAGCTAGATTACAATCTTTGAAAGATATTTTTTGTTTGGGAGATGGAAAGGAAATGTAGCCATGTTCTTAAGGTAATTTTATGTCCATAGCCAAATGAAGAGGAATTGGTGCTTTGCAGAATGAATCACCTTTATAATTAGATTATTGCTCCTTTGTATTAGGAAAAATGCTCCGATTGTTTTGTATCAATTGCAACCTTCCTTCAATATATACTGTTGGCCCAAATTGGCAAGATGTCAGAAAATACACTAAGAATTATGCAGTAGCTTATGAAGAATTTTCCACATGAAATTGAGTTGGCTATGGCACTAATAGATGTTATTGTGAAGACTTGATACCCTTTTCCTTTTCTATAATGGGATAATGATTGTAATGAGTTTACTGTCCTGGAGAGATAATGGTCCCACAGCTTGAAATCAGTGTAGTTACAACCCTGTTTCCTGTGTTCTTGACTCAAGTAGCTTCGGGTGTTAAGTGTGTACAGACGGCTATTTCCACCGGCCAGGCTGGCGAGGAATAATTATTGTTTCCATTCTAATTTGCTGGTCAAAATGTGGACTTTCGTTGTATTGGATTATATGCCTGGAGATTTTGTTTATTCAGAAATTTAAAAGATAGTGCATTTTATATTATTTGGAGTATCCAATTAAGGTACATGTAAGAATCTGTGCTGCGACAGAAATGGTAGTTTGTTTAATTTATTGCATAGTTTGAGAACAGTCCTTTTCAGGACTCCTCAATCCTCCCTCTCTCTCACATGGTGCACCCGCAAGTCTACTGTATAGTTTGAGAATGTGACAGTTTTAAAAGACTGGCCTAAATTCAAATTTAGGGGGAACGAAAGTGGTAAGTACAAATGAAAAAAAAAAATCTTGTGGTTTTTGTGTTTGTCGCTGGTTAGTGGGATTTGTTTACTCTTTTTGACTCATCATTTTGAATTTGCATTGAATAAGGAGATTTGTAGTGACAAGAGGTTCAGTTTGTCATATTATTCAATGATATATTAGTTCAGTCTATGAGGGTATTGTAATCTGTGGTCAAGAGACCATTTGTACACCTGTTACAATCTAATTAACAATTCAATTATTTCTTCTCTTTCTCTTTCTCTCTACCTCTAACTACTTTATTATAACAGGTGGTCGTATTCCGAGTTCTTCACCCGCTACCGTGTGTTGATGGTCCGGAAAGAGATCAACAAGAAAGACGTGAGAGGGACCAGCGAAAAGACGCTCAAGCGACTCATTGTGGTAAGCCCTAGACACTTTCAAACTCGGCTCTGACTCAAAGAAGTTATAACTTCTATCTCTCTTTCACCCAACAGTGCTAGTGACCCATTACGATAATCAATTTAACTTTCTTCACGTTCTGTACAAGAAGAAAATGTCACGTGACTTGGCCGGGAGTCAGCATTGTTGTTTTATACCTGGCTCAGCTCGAGATAAAGTATCAAAGTCATGTACTTGTTAAAGAATTGATTCCTTTTCGCAGACAAATTGCCTGTCATCTGCAGACGCCAAGCCTTGGTCAGCGTGAAGATTTAATGCTTTAAATTGAGGTCAGATTAATTGCCATGGGGATTTTGGGGTAGGGACCATAATTTTACTCTAACACTTAATAACAAATCGTATATGACTAGGCTACAAATGTCAATTGTAGACTTCACCCTTTTATCTTTTCAATTTTTGTAATTGCTTTTGTTTTGTAAGTAGATGACCTTGCAGAAATATTTGTTCAAAGAGTTGAAATACATAAAGATGTTGTAGGCGGTTTTGTATAAGATGAACTCCCTTGACTTGAGATGTTCGCAAAGAACTCGTATTTTATGTTCGCAATACAAGCAACATAGAAATATTTTATTATGAATACTTGTATATAAAGGCAGTATGTATGAAGGAGGCCTTTTTTATATGTCAAAAATGTTCCCTGGGAAAGAACATGCTAGAGTTGGTTATTTTTTCCCTTATCAAATTAGAACAAAAGGAAATAACGGAAGGAAGAGACGGCTTTAACTTTGTACCTACTGATGAGTTTACAAAGGGTACAGAGATTGTACATTTGACTTGAATACAAATCTTAAATGATTATCATTATTATTATTATTACTCTTAAAGAATAGGTAGAAAGGAATGGGATATTTAGTCTTTGCACTCTTCAAAGCGATATTATATGTTAGGAAACACAAGGGGACACACCTGTGGCAGAAGCACTAAATTTATTTGGCATTTTTAATTCGTCCTCTGTTGTGCTCAAAAGGTAACAATCTGACTCAACGGCCATCGGTTCCGACTTAAAAGGTGTCTGATTTGGACCAAGGTCGATGCTTACACATTTTGTCATGCTTTTCTTCCCCCCTCCTGCTCGCTCCCTAGGTGGCAAGGAGATTCCATTGGACGACAATTACAAGTCTGGACGGTTGCCTGTTTAGTAGGGTTATAGGGGCAAAATATGAAGTTTAGTCATTGTGAAATTGAAGACAAGGAAATATAATGTTTTTCTGCTTTAGTTTCTGCTTTGTATAAGAGAGATGGGTACCTTTCACACATTCCACATATATGTATTGAATTACATTAAAAAAATACAAACATTTTTGTCAGTGTTATCAACATTTTTCTTTTGTTCTTTTCTATTGAAATACTTGTTGGTATTGTGGGCTGCAATTGATAACAAATAATTAGCAATTGAAATCAATTCAATCTCTTATCTCTTTAGTACTGAGTTGCAATTGATATTCATTACAAATTATCTGTATTCAATTCCAACTCTTTTATGAGACAGGGCCTTAATGTTACATAACAAGGAAAAGCTTATACATGTATAATAGGGAAATATATTTATAAATCAACTGCTTGCGCCAATTTAGATATCATGATGTACTGGGTACTTCTCTCTTCGTGCCTAAAACAATTTTTGTTATTTTGCTTATACAGTTATGTTTTGCATATTGTAATCTTATGATTTTTTTCCCCAATTTCGTATAGCGTGAAAACCCAAAGGTTTGTGATTTCCTTCACTATGGTTTAAACTTTGGGCCAATGCTTGCATGAAATGCTGTTTACTTTTTTTCTTTTTTTTTGTACTTTCAATTTTTAAGTTTGGAACTCTCTGTCTTTCTTCCAAAAAGAGCATCATTGCTTTTTCAGATCTCTTTCATTGAATTATAAATTAGTTTTGAATTTCCTAAAAGAATAAAGGCAGTTTTTCTACCAGAAGATTTAAATTTGTCATCATAAATTTTACTTCATGAGTGATCACCAAATTTTCTGCATCATGTTTTTCTGATGGAATTATTGTACCTTGGTACATTTGAAGCCTTTCTCAAATGTTTCAATACTTGTTTCTTACTTTCATCTCTACTAGAAAATCCATGTAGTTTAATTTAAATTCCAGCAGGAACAGAACAGTTTTTGAGTGGTACTTAATGTCTCATAATGGCAACATAGGATTTTTGAGAAAAAAGTTGATGTGTGTTAATACAACCGCATGTCTTAAATAATCTTGACGTCTATAATAGTTTGGTGTGGTGTGGGATTATTGGATTAAAATTTGACCGTTTATTATTCTTTATTTTTCTGAGATATGAAAGAATGTAATTCATGATTGATTGGGGGGAAAATCCATTTAGACACAGATACATTATTGTATGGAGGCAGGAATTTGAAATTAATGACAAAGCAGCTCAATTTTCTTTCATCTATGTAAAATTTGCATGAAAACATTTTTTTTAGTAGCAGGAAATACATCCTTGAGATTTGTGGACAAAGAATTTTCTATTCAAAAAACGTATCCTCTTTTATGCTATAAAAAGAGTAATGTTACAATTACCTGGCAAAAACAATATGTTTTCTTTCAATAAGCAAGGAATCTTGTGTATAAAAATTAAAATTTGTGTCAAAAGGGAAGTAGTGGAAGCAATTAGAGTTTAGCGTGTAGGTAATTCTATCATTGCCTTGTTACTCTCATGTTACATGTAATTAAGGTACTGTAGTGAGCTTTCCAGAATGAATTTGTCTTCTTTGTCATTTCATTGTTAGGGTCTACACATTTTGAAAGTAGAATTTCTAAAAAGTATATTGCTTCAGTGAGCATCTAAATGGGAATGAAAAATCTAAGCTAGCTGTGACACACATGATCAACCTACAAAGTGATTGATGTGATTAGGTTTTTTGAAAGTAAGTTAGCGATTTATGTCATATTTTTCGTTTGTTTTAAACATGGAAGAGGAAGATATGTTCTATATTTCTAGTCTGAAGTTTCAGATGAGTATTAGTTGTTAGGACCTGGAACATGTTCTATTGCACTTAAAAACATGATGTATCGTAGAATCTAAATAATAGATTCATTTGATAAAAGTGATTAAGACCTGCCCACTCTCGTGATTCATGCAATCCCCAATCAATATCGGAATATCAAAACCACTTTTATTTCTATGTGACCCTTTTCTCTAGGATCCAGACAAGTACCAGTTTGGTAAGACCAAGATCTTCTTCCGAGCGGGCCAGGTGGCCTACCTGGAGAAGTTGAGAGCAGATAAGCTGCGTGCGGCCTGCGTACTCATGCAGAAGACTGTGCGAGGCTGGATGCAGCGCACAAAGTACCAGAGGCTGAAGGCAGCAACCATCGTCATGCAGAAGCATACCAGAGCCTTCCTTGCCAGAAAGTGAGTAGCTATGACCAAATATAGGACCAAATATAGGACCAGCAGTTATTGACAAAGTAAAGAATTAGGACTGATTGGCAATGAAAAATAGGACCTGGTATAGGACCAGAGCTTATTGGCCTGAAAAAAATAGGATCTAGTATAGAACCAGGACTTATTAGCCTGAATGAATTAGGACAAAGTATAGGATCAGGACTTGGCATTAAACTTCCAATTGGATTTAATTTAAAATCAATCAGGTGTTCCCTTATTAGAATAATGAGAAAGTAGACTTTGATATCAAACCACTACTAGTATCTTAGTATGAGTAAACCCCCTCCCACTCTTTGTGACGATATACTTATAAGTTTCTGCACTTTTTTGACGATGTCTTTCAAATTAAGAAATTAAGATCAGACTTCCTCCGATTAAAGTGGTGACAGTCTCTGCGTGTGGCAGGTTCTTTCCACGATGGGCTTTACACCGCAGATTGAGCCAATGACATGTTAATCTTCCTCCCCTGCTGGCCTGGCGATTTGAATTCTGATAAAGAGGTTATCAGGCAAGACCAAGTGCTATCCAAAACAGATTCATTTAATTCATTCTGAATTTTAAAGACCTCAGATAAAGTGCCAAGTGTGGAGATCTTTACAATGATTATCTGGTTGGTATTTTGAGGCTTGCTCTGCATGGGGAGAGGGCTTTTCTGAAATGTAAGTTTGAAGGAAGGTAATGCAAGCCATTCAAGCCTAGTCATGCTCAAGAATGGTCACCCAGCGCAAGAGGAAATCAGAGGAAATTGTAACAATTTGGAGATTGGAGGAGATGGTCGTGTTCTTATCGAGTTCGTGCCTTGGACCTTGTCACCCGCTGGAGTCTGTTTTCCGTCGTCATTATTTTCTGTACTTTTGAACACTCCAGTGAATGTCTCCAGGTTCTGCATTGTCTACTCAAATGCAGGCCTGACCCAATGAACATCTCCTTGTACTAAATCTTCTTCAATGATTGTGAATCACTACAGGTCTCTATATAGCCTTCATTGTAAATAGGGGAATGGGATAGTGGCTTTAAAAAGTTTGATAGAAAAAAAAGTTTACACTTAAATTTTTGAAAATTTATAAGTAGAAATCTTTGTTTTTTTAATTTTTGTTGACTCTCCCATCAATTTCACCGAACCACTTGGGTTTTTACTTACTAACATATTTGTGGTATTAATGCTACTATATTCTGATAGGTCTATAAGCCCCTAAAAGATGATGTTCAACAAGAACAGGCTGAGTTTGATGATTCCAATCGTACTTGTTTAGAGGTGCCTAGATATTCCTCCCTGCCTGTCCTGATTACACCTGCTGCATACTGTTGTTCTGTAGAGCAGTTCAGTACAATAGCTTTCAATGCTCGAGAGAGTATATTTCCCCTCTATTTTTAGACTAAACATCCTCAAACATGAAAACCAAAATATCTCTGTGCTATTAAACATGTCCAATATTTTTGATGAATAGAAGGATAGAACCAATTTGCATCCCCCTCCTGACTTCCACTTATATAAAGGTACAATTTCCTATGTACCAAAGTGCAACATGGACATGTAGGTGACCTCTCCTTGGGGTTTGACCATCCACTTGCTTCTTTCATCCTTGATTGGTTGTAAATCTAACTGACATCCATGTTGATCTGAGCTCGGGATTGAGTCATCATCATTTAGGGGAAGCTTAAAAGATCTTTTTTTTAATCGAGATGAAGCAAGTCCGACTATTTCTCTAGAACTAACGTTGATCATTGGACTACCGACATGATATCAGATCTAGGGGTTAGTCTTTGATCCTTTGGGAGGGGCAGGAACATGGAGAGGGGGGAAATGGCACCCTGACTTCCCCGATAATTTTATCCATGGGTGCGAGCTGTCCCGTTAGTTCCTGCCGATGTGACTTAAGAACAGCTGTTGACACCACACTTGTATGTATACAAGGCAAGGGATTCTGTGTCATATCTTCTTTCCTCATTTTGAGAATGCAAAGAAGCTAGGAAAGTCATAATCACTGTGGGTCAGCACGTGTGCATGCATGCTACCCAACAGAAACTGTCAACCCCCTCCCCTCTAATGGGAAACTAGATTTCTGCCGTAAGCCTCCCGTATCAAGCGAATCAGCAGGGCTTTGCACTGTCGTTGATTATTTGATGAAGTTTCTCTTCAAGGGCTTGACTCATTCTCTGCAAGCCAGCCTGCTTGATTCAGCCTGCCTACCTCCCGTCTGTGTCAGAGTGCTTCTCTTTAATCTCCGCTGCTTGGCAGAGGGGTGAAGCAGTGACCGTGTGAGGAAACTCAATTTGATAACATTCCTGGATTTGCCTCTCTAGACCAAATACATCCCTGAGCTCTTTGTTTCTCTGAGGATTTTTGTGAATAGATGTCTCATGGGAGCCTCGTCTTCAGTGGATGTTATCGTTAGAGATCTTAACAAGCATTTTGTGGAAGGGAAATCTTGAGTTTTGACCAGAAATTCCAATCAGGAAGATGTTTTCACTATGATTATGTGATCAGTCAATACGTCATTATCACCTTTGAGTTATTTTGACTAACTTGTCACATTTGAATACTCAGTGTCTAATTCTGCAGAATTCTTTAATGGGTTCCCCAGCAGTGAACCTGTGGGTATTCTAAGGTGCTGTGTGTTGGCTTCCATGCCTTTAATTGGAACAGTGTATCACAGTGCTACATTTTCACATCAAAAGAAGATTCCTTGCTCTTGATGCAACAGCATGGATTTGCATTCTCCATTACTCTGTGATTATATTTTTGGAATAATTTTATGCCCATCAAAGCGTCCTATCAGACTTGATAACTGTCATGATTGTTCAATTTTTATGTGGAACACCTAGGATATAAATACCCGTGATATGTGTAATGATAAATGGAAGTGTGTTCATCATTTTGAAAATTGGATATTAGTTTCTTTTTGTGTGTGGTAATCCTTTTTGTGACCATGCATCGCAATACGGAGCTTCGCTCACTCCAGAATACCCTTCTTATCGTCAGGCTCACCAAGTTCTTGCGGGAAACACGGGCCTCCATCATCGTCCAGAAGACATGGCGTCGCTACCGATGCCGCCGCGACTTCCTCATCATCCGCAACGCAACCCTCAAGATCCAGTCGTACTACCGGGGAATGGTCGGTCGTTGTATCTACATGGAGGCGCTGCGCCAGCACCGGGCCACAACCCTCCAACGGTACATCCGTGGGTGGCAGGTGCGGACATGGTACCGGAAAACAAGAAGAGCCCTTGTCTTGCTACAAAGCTGCGTGAGGAGATGGAAAGCAAGGAAAGAACTGAAACAACTCAAGGTAAACAGACGTCCTTTAGTCTTATATTATCTTGGCAGTTACTTTATTAATGTAATACCACTTTTTTTATTCAATATGCTCACCTTCACAGACTGCTAGTGGTTTCTTTAAATATACAAGGCTTGTATTATTGAAAATCTGCAGTGTGCATGGTATCATATGACTATGATTGAGAGTTGTAATTGCTTATGTCCAGCAAATGGTCTGTTTAGACTCATTTTAAAAACATGGGCTTATTAAAAGTGAGTCTTAGTTTTGCATTTTTCTATGTACGGTATCTACAGGGAAGTATATATATGATACAGGAAAAAAAGGAGGGATAATACATCTATACTCTCATTTTACCTAAGAAGATAAATTATAGATTAACATCTTAGATTGACACAAAAGTTTCCCCTCTGACTTCATCAAGTAGGTATATCTTTGATCAGTTTTGGCATTCCTGCGAGCTCTCCCTACTATCAATCAGCCCCAAAATGAGCTGCAAAGGGGAAGGGAAGTATCTGTTTAGACAATCTGTCAACATACAGCCAATATATGCCAACCACAGAGAGATAGCATCTTGTGATAAAAGCCTACTCATACTTGTACGATTGCGCTCAACAAAACGAAATAACTACCCAAACAGAAATTAAATGAATTTGCGCCGATAGTCTGTTATGAAATCCAATCGTATTGGGTAGGTAGGGTGTAACCGTCAAAAGGGATTTTCATGACTGACTTTAAACTGCTTCCATTTAAAGATAGAATCCTTCACCTGTTCTTTAAGGAAACAGGAAAGATTCTGGCAAAAAGGGAAGAGACACATTAATGTCGTCAAGATGTCGTAAGCAAGCTTCAAATGCCCTCTAAATCCTTCAACTTAAAACTTGAAATCTGAAGAGAAAAATTGAGGGATTTTTGCTATTTCCATTTCGTGATTCAGAGGAATTTTTCTCCAATTTGAGCTCATATATGGAGCCAAGGTTTTCCTGGACTTGTGGCAGGCACAGAACCTTCACTCATATAGACCTCCTATGTGTGCTTGACATGAGTTAGGAAAGTTTTAGTTTGTGGTCATGCTGTGCACTCTTTCCATTTTTCATGATTATTTCCTTCCTTCATAATCACTCAGTACCGTTAGATTTAGTGATGGTATCACATTTTCAGTGCACAATTAATACTACTTTTACAAAAGTATTACTACTGCTACTACTGCTATCATTTTTATTACTACCCCTACTACTTCTAATTCTACCAAAAAATACTATGACTACTACTAACTACTCCTACTACTTCTATAACTATTACTAATTCTACTAATTGTACTACGTCTACTACTACTACTACTACTACTACTACTACTACCTTTACTACTACTACTACTACTTCTACTACTACTACTTCTACTACTACTACTACTACTACCTTTACTACTACTACTACTACTACTACTACTACTACTAATACTATGACTACTACTAACTACTATGTCCTACTACTCCTACTTCTGTCCATCCTCCTTCTCATACTACCTTTATTAATACCACTACTTCTTCCACCTCTGGCTGTTTCCTTTCTATTACTGTTTAAATTCTTTTCATATTGATTCTACTAAAACTACTTAAGTCATTTGTGTTTATTTTCTTCTTTTTCCTCCTGCACACCTTTTTTAATCTGTTTTTTACCTTTCATAAAAAAACTGTTTCTACATGTGTGTCTCCCTTCATTGTACATGTGCAACTTATATTTTCACTGCTGATTATCATTAAAGAGAGGTACCGTAGTATATGATTCATAAATGTTGGTCATAGTGACATGTCTCCTTAAAAACCGACCTAAATCTCACATTAAACATCTTAATCTATGATTGATACCGATCTCCAGGCAAGCCTGTGTAGTCCATTGTTATTTCAATGAGTGCTACAAAGCAACCATAAATGATCACCTAACCAAGCTAGTATCTACAGTACAGAAGCTACATTTTCAGCTCAATTGTGTTGAAATTCAAGGTCACTAAAGATGAAATATAACTCTTCATGGCTTATAAAATGATTCTTGACCTATTTGTGAGTCAACTCCAAAATCCAGGCTAAGAAAGTGCCTACTACCTAATTCATCAGTTTTCATGTGATATACTATGAGTAAATCCTAAATTTAGATAAACGATACTCTAATTGGTATCAGTTTAAAAAACAATGAGTGTCGTAACCTTTCAAACTCTGATTGACACATACAGTGCGGATTATGACACACACCTTCAGTGCAAGCATGGGGTTACAGAATGTAGCCATATTGCATCAAAATTTTCCATAAATATTGACACCCTTTTACAAGTCACCAACATTAATACATGTAGCACTAGCATTAACTAGAAATTTTAATGGCTGTGAGAGAGAATCAAAGAAAGTTAGACTAAGTTTACATGTTATTGTGCCTCGATCGCTAAAGGGCTGAACATTTTTGAAAACTTATTCTAAAAATCCAAATGTGATTGAATTGAGTTCATGCATGGATGTTACCACTTAATTGTCAAACCAGGAAAGCGTTAACAATTTAATTACAATCCTAATAGTACATATGAGAGAGTGAAACTAAAAATCCCAAAATGGCTTAGCAGTTGTATTGTCTGTATGAGAAGAAGTTATGACACTTACTTTTCTTTAGGTGTTAGGTTCAGTTTGTTAACTACCAACTAATGAGCAATTCACAATTTATAGTTTCTATTTTGGGGGTCAGCTAATACTTTTTATGGGTGCTATAGAAAGTTATTCTCACAAAGGCTTTATCCTTCAAAACTAATGATCCACTCAAACATGATTTGCCTTTGTTGCATTAGTAAAATGAAGGCATAGCAATATGAAATTGATGTTGATATGTAGACAGAATCAACCAGGAAATTGAAACTCAAAATATTATATTTATTGTGTCAGTATAGCACTTCAAAAATGTGTCTGAATTTCTGCATTGAAAACTAATTACAATTCAAGTAAACTTTACGGAATCGAGATAAATTGAAATTAGGATATCAGTTTTCAACAACAAAATCAACAACAATTGGGGTGGTACTTTGCAATCTGCAAGTCAGAGAATTTGTGTGATCATAGCTCACCAACATATTCATCATGAGAAGTATTCTCTTCTACATTATAGGCCGTATTACAACATAAATATCATTGACTAGTTTCTAAGAAACAACAATTAAAAATAAACGTAAAGAAGCAAATGACAAAATCTGTAGGTATATGACTAAACATTCACAAAAATCCTGGCCATCATTGTTTGAGTGCTTCCTATGATTGTCTTGATCAATGTGTGATTACCAGTACAAAACTAGGGCTCCAGATACTACCCTCTCTCTCCCCTTCCTGAATCCCCCCCCCCCCCTCCAACATCCTAAGATAAGCACTTCCCCCATGGATGTTAATCTCTTATACTATAGGGCTGTCCCCCCTCCCAAATTTCTTAACTCAGGGGTTGATTTTTTTCCACCGAGGATGTTCATTTTATAGATACTACAGCTCATACAACCTGTACAAGCCCTCATTTTGTCCCCAATGGATGTCCATATCCTTCACACTTGATCTCAAATTTAAAAAAATTGTATCGATAGCTTTCCCATTGATGTCCATGACTATGATAACATGAAGGCTTGTACACTTCTTACCCCCCCCCCCCCCCCCCTTCCTCAATTTGTGGTTTTCCCCTCCCCTGTCGATAAGCATGATACCCTTGACTTTGTACTTCCCTCCTGTACGTGTCATGTGTGCAGGGACGAGAGTGCGTGACAGGCTACTGCCTCATGGGAAGGAGAGGTCACTATATCACTTCCTGTATTAATCGGGTCATAACTTCAAGGTCATTCAGTGTGGGGTGGGTGGGGAGAGTCCTCAGTGATGAACTTCCAAGTTTGAGCGAAAACTTGGCGTGAGCAAAATATTTCACTCTTTATAATAAGGAAATTTAGCTTCCATAGATAGTGTTCAATATGCTACACATTTAATGAAGGAATATGCATTACTTATGAAATAAAATCATATATTTCCCTCAAAATTCTCCAGGTATACTCTTGTGATGAATCTGTCTCATTGTATGTCTAAAAGAACAAGTATATGAATAGCGAAAAATCATGTTAGAAATGGGATGTTTTCAATATTATCCAAATAAAAATCTCTCTTGTTTCTTAAACCCTCAGATTACAAATACCTCCCAATTGCTTTAAAGAAGTCCACTTCGTCAGCATCTTACTGTCTTTGGTTTTGAACAGAAGAGTATACCTCAAACACAGTATTTCTCAGAACCATAAATCTTGCCTGACAGACCACGATCGAGCCACATTAATCCAGTAATCATTAATTAAAGAGATGGTTTATTGATTTCAAACTTGACTGAATTTGGTATCATTACAATCGAAAAATTACACTGAGTAAAATCATTACATTTGTGTAACTTGTACATTCGAGCGAAATTTATAAAAGTTGATTGAACTTGACGAAAAATCAACCCACTCAACGCCCCCAAAACATCGTAAGTCAGCTGATTTTTTAAGTGACGACACAATATGAACAGCGGGCCGCTCAGCTGAAATGATTGACTACGGTGCGAGATGCAGTTTGCGTGCTATTCACATGTATTGCATTGACTCTCGAGTACCGTACCCATTTATACCTAACGCTTTTTACCTTCATCAAAATCCCCTGGAAATATGGATATGGACGAAAAAAAACAAATTGAGTATACTCTAGAAGGCTCCTCCATGGCATGGTTTTGGTTCTTAATCTGACGTTAGTCTAGATAAATGGTATATAACTTCCAAAAAGCGAGTGAATATATCGTCGATGTAGCGTTCAAGTTTCCCGTAGCTGGTAGCTGTGCGTGCGTATTCTGTGCATGTACTATTGTGTGCAATACACTGACCTCTATATGCGTGCGCAGCTTGCTAGCCAGCCTAGTCCGTAGCCCGGCGCCCGAGCTAGCCGTGAATCGCGAACCGGACTGATCTGTTTCTCTCGGTTTATCAGGTCCTATACGACTTAATTTATCAAAAATGTAACTAATCAGCCTAATCACACATTTTTGTAATTAATATCTGGACAATTCTATGTCAATTTGTCGCCTATTTTAATCCAAAAGAGTCGTTAGGTCAGCATGCAAAATGTCCTTTGCCTTCCCAGATCAGACACATACACGCTAAAGTGCCCTCAGAATATGTGATTATTTTTCCGATTTTTATGCTCAAATGTGACGGGAAAAAATAAAAAAATCAAACAAACATTTGTAGAAAGTATCATTTATTCAGTGTATCTCGTTCAAAATGCCAAAAAAGAGGAAATATCACCACTGGCGGTAAATATACAAACAACGTTAACCCATATCTGAAAATTGCAATGGGTATCCAACATTGTCCCGAATGTGTGATGTAGGTTGTTCATATTGTGACGTCATCGTTTCGCATGTAAAATAACGCCGTCAATTCACTTAGTGAGTGGGTTCAGGAAAGGGTAACAAAATTGCATTTAATTCATTCCTCACAACAGTGAGGGCTTCAAAAGTACTTTGCTCATTTTGTTAATGTTCTCAGCAATCTGTAGAGGTGTAATTTGCCCATTTTCCACATTTCAATGAACCATCTCTTTAACATAGATTGAGATGTATCCTGTCCTGCAGGAAGAGCCTTTGAGTCACCCAGAATCTGGATGACAAAGTTAGTCAAACATGGAAGTATTCTCAAACATTTCAGTCACAGCTAGGACCTGCCTTATCACATATGGGTATCTAGAATAACAGCTTGAGTTTTCAAGAAGAAAAAACAATTAACTTTTAAATGAGTTTGTTTTGATTGTGGGCATCCATCCAGCACTACAACTTAGTTAAGCAGCCGATGAAAGACAAGTCTTAGCAGCAGTGTTTAAATCTAGAGGGTACATACTAGACAATTCTATATTCTGGCCTTTTGGAAGCATATAGAAACTATCCTAGGGGTATTGGAAATGAATCATGGCAAAATCAAAAGATATGGTATGAGATTTGAATAGATCAACCTAGTTTTTGTATTCGGTTCTATAAGAAATGGAAAATCTGAAAATGTCTTTTACAATCTTAAAGATTTTTACACCAGTCAATCAGTTGGTACTGATCAGAGATCAAAGTTGATATCAGAATGAATACATTTTACATCCTCCTAAAGAGAATTTAAACCAGTTGAATAACAAGCCCAATACTATGTGAGCTTCCAGCTAAGTACCAAACTTATCTACAGAAAACACATTACCAAAACATAAAAATTATGTAGTATATAACAAATGATAGATGCTGTCAGTGAGAGTGAATTTTGGTGAGAATTATCTGTCACTTTCAACTACCCCTATGAGCCTGTGAGATTGCACTTGATCAAGTGATAAATTATTTCCTTGTCTGTCAGAGTTTTACAGACTACCTTACTCATATCCTATGACATTTCCTTCTGGTCAGTGGACATTGTGATGCAGTCTTCCCGAATTTCAATAAATCATCAAGAATATTTTGGGTCGTAGGTTGAGAAATGTACACGGTAGCTGATGCATTAATTCCTGTTATTAATAGTGATTTGTTTTTAATTCTTTCAATTTTCCTTTAAGCATCGTGAGAATATGGGGACACTTTATGAAAAATACTTTTCAAGTAACATTGCTAAATATGATAGCCCACCTCATAGGAATGAGGAAGTTTACTAAATAAATGTTCAACTGTACCAGACCTCAACCTTCTTGTCTAGGAGTCATGTTTTAATGTAGATAAAAAGTTGTATGCTTTTTAAAACACATTTTAAGAGACCATTTTATTTATCTTTATTGACTTTAAGCTCAAGATTATGTTAAAGGAATGCTGACAAGTCCAAATATCACTATTTTAAAACTTGCAATTCTTGCCAGGACATGATTTCAAAAGCATACAGTAAATGATTTTTTTTTTTTAAATTTTTTTTTACAATAAATCTTTTGAAGCTAATGAGCTGTCTATTCAGCAACTATGTTTTACTACTTTTACTACTGTACATATTCATAATTAGCTGGTGTATTATGTTTCTCATTTCTTACTATTTCATTATTTTATATCAGATCGAGGCTCGCTCAGTGGAACATTACAAGGCCCTCAACCGTGGTATGGAGAACAAGATTATCTCCATCACGCACAAGGTTGATGAGCTGGTAAGTAGCAAATCTTGTTTCTGCTTTATAGCTACAAGAATTGTCAACCAATACATTTCTATTTAAAGTAATCTACATCAACTTCTACATATGTGAACTTTTGTTGACAATTATTATGTTGGTATGTAAATTTTCACAAAAGTGTTTTTTTTAACGGGCTATGAATTCAATGATTTTAATCTCAGTTATATTGGATAAAACACAATGAATCCATTGTAGAGTAATAGTCCTTCTGTAGCATTATGGTTGACTACTTACAGACTCACAGATACACCGACAAATTTCTGAGACTTTATTTCATTCTGCAGCTCTGAAACCATTTTGCTGGGAATGTATTAAATGATTTACTATTTTTACATGAGACATTTTAAGTCTCTTCTTTATTTTGTTTTTCTTGGGAGAGGTTGTAAGGTACTTGATTTGAACAGACTTCCAGCAGTATGTACCTGTTATAGCTCTGATTATTCCCTTTAGATTGGCCCCTTAGAATGGGCCCATTTGGATGACAAAGTTTATCTGGTCAGTGACAGCACTGGCAATTCAGTATGTGTAATTTGTTGGGGGAGAGAGAAGGGGGTATAGGCTGAATGACATAGATAGGTATGTAATGTCATATCCAATATCCCTGACAAGGCACTAATTTCCTTTTGCAAGACGTTAATCTACATTTGCCAGACTTGACCCAGGTGAGGTCAATGGGTGCCTGGCAAGAATGTATCCCTTGAATAATGGCAGCCCTGCTAATGCCGGAGTAATAATAATAGGTTACTTTACAGACGTATGCTCCAGGAACAGTTGCTCCACTCTGTATTACGTCAGAGACGTAGGGTTAGAGTTGCAATTGGGATTTAGATTAGGTTAGGGTTTCTATTGGGATTTAGGTTAGGTCTAGGGTTGGTGGTTCAATTGTTAGGTTGGGTTAGGGGTTAGGTTAGGTATAGGGTTTGGGTTAGACTTTGGTTATTATAGGATATTGACCAGTCAATTGCCGTAGGGTATATGTTTTACAACTGAAAACAATTTCTTTCTAGGGATCGGGTTCATTCATATTTGCATTTTATGCTCATATCTCTCCCCTAAAAGATAAATAAACATGACTGACCCTTTGACTTATTTGAACATTGGAGTACATGTACATCTGGTGGAATACCTCCCAATTTTGTTTCAAATCTCCTTGAAGAGAAAGAGGACGGGGTAAGGGAACATTACTCTTAATTCTCCTACTGTTTCTCTGCGGATCAGACTGCCCTGGCTGTTCATTGCCACTTGCAGGGATCTCACTTGCATCAACACTCCCCCCACTAACTTCTGGATTTGGCATTATTGTCAAGAGGTTTGATATTCTACCCCGAATGTACTGCAATGTCAGACAAAATCACGTTTACAGTAGTATAATAATTAATACTCTGTGACTTCTACAGTACCTGTATCAGTGTTCACCGACATTGCAAACTGTTCGGAGTTGAACGGAGGGCCGTTGTCGCTCATGATTACTTCCGGTATGCCGTGAGTGGAAAAGTGACGTTTGAGCCGGCTGATGATAGCGCTGCCGTCCTTACGGCCCTTGAGGTTATCTACTTCGAAGTAGTCCGAGAGGTAGTCGACCGTACACAAGTAATCCTGCCCACTGACCGTGAAGATATCGCAGCCAACCTTCTGCCACGGGTGGCTCGGGATAGGATGGCTGATCAGGGGCTCTTTTGGTTGTGCTACGGCATATGTGTTGCATGCGTCGCAACGGGATATATAATCCTTTAAGTCCGCGGATATTCCCGGCCAATAGACGCATTCTCTCGCCCTCCTCAAAGTGCTGTCGATGCCCGTGTGCGCGGTATGGAGTCTCTTTCTTACGGTCGGACGCATTGTTCGTGGAATCACGCAACGAAGTCCCTTGAGGACGATGCCGTCATCGAATGTTAGTTCATGTCTGATGGCATGATACTGTCTCACTTCGGGAGCACAGTCTCGGATGGATGTCGGCCATCCTTCGTTTATGTACTGCATCACGGCGCAAAGTTCCTCATCACGCGCGGTCGACTCGTGTATTTCCTTCTTCATCGCGTCAGAAATTCTCAGTGAATCGACAAGATGGATGCGTTCAGTCTCGGCTTCGGTACGTGATCTCTCAGTGCTTGGAAGGTAAGCACGTGAGAGTGTGTCTGCTAGATAGAGTTCTGGGCCCGGCATATACTTGATCTGCACATCATACTGCATTAGACGGAGCAGTAGCCGCTGTAAACGCTTTGGTGCGGTGGCTAGGGATCTTTGTGTGATCGATACTAACGGCTTGTGGTCGGTCCACAGAACGATCTCCCTGCCATAAACATACTCGTGGTGTTTCTCGAGACCGAACACTTGTGCTAGAAGTTCTTTATATAAATGTAAATGCGTTAAAATCCTGGGCGATCTTTAAAAAAAAAAAGAAAGAAATCAAATATATCAGATAAACAACAAAATTCTATTCTTCTAAAAAAGGAAGGATGTTACAATATGATGTATAACATATTGCTTATAGCGCCATCTATGTTCATACCACAAGATACTGTGAATAAAGGAATCTCCCTCTTATGCCAGGTTAACTCACTTGTGCAAGTAGTGTTTTATTTGTAGCTAAGAATGTCACTATTAGAGTTGTAATAAGATAGAAAGAGACTAACAAATACAGATCACATTAAAAAAAAATTGACGAGATGAAAAAGCATGATGCCCTATGCTTATATGGTCTAGATAGATTCATGTCAGGGACCTACTGTATGGCCAAATTAAAAGGTTCCTGCCTTTTTATAATACAGGAGGCTAGAGGTGATGATTTTGTAGGCAAGTATGACATGGGCAGTGTTTTGACAGGTCCTACGTTACCAAGGAAAAAGATAGCCCATAGGAAAGGAAATATTTCCTGCCACAAAAGAGTAATACTTTCAGGTGCTTTGCTGAAATGGATGTTATTGAAGAAATGCTCATGGTACCAGTCTAGAAACCTAAGGTGAGGAGAGGCCAGATGATCACAGTGATTAAGTTTGCTTTCCCCTCAAAAAGCCTAGGTGACACCAAATCGTTAATTATAACGATGAAAGTAATAATGATAATTATAGTGTAACTATTTTCACAGTAGGGAAATATTTATTACTGTATTTTTTTAACATTTGGTGACCAAACAGTCCAATTTAGCTCCATAACTACCCAGTATTTGATACTTTTCATTTCTTCTTGAGTCCCTCAAGAACTCTCTTGTCCTATCTCTTCCCATTGCTAGATATCTACCATAATCTGATCAACTATCATATGGGATGTAAAGATTGTTTGCATTTCTTGCAAGGATATTGAAGAAAATGAACACCCCTTTGGCCTTTTTGGCAAAACACTCGTGCATAGAAAGAAATGCACAGCGATGAAAGTTGAAGGGATATATTTTTCAAGTGTTTCCTCTTTCTTCCACCCGTTGAGAGACACTTCCTCGTGATGAATAATGCAAGGAAATCACAATTTTTTCTCTTTTTTTTTCTTCTTCTAAATTGCAAATTTTATGATGGGGACAAATCTGTGTTTTGGGAGAGATTGTAAGTGTAAGTTAGATTGAAAAGATAGAAGATAGGTCATGAATCATGATTTGTAGTAGAATCTTTCTAGTCTTACCTAGTATTGCCTTTCAAGGGTCTAATGATCTCAACCAAAACATGGAACCTTCTGGAGTTTTATAACAGGAAAAGGGTGCTTTCTGATGACCTCTGTATCACACTACTTCCCTCTAATAAATTATTAAAAATCTTTTGAATACAAAAGCCTAATATTTCTCTATGATATATATAGATATTACATGACTAGACTGAAAATAATGTTTACATCTAGTCACTACACAGACAGACTGTGCCTCTGACACTTAGTCCTGGCCATTGACACCTCTATCAATTTTTCCATATCTCATCACCTCTCTGTACATGGTCCTGACTTTTAGTAGTGAGTGCTTCCTCTCCCTGTTCCTGTTACTATTAACTTTCTCCCCTCTGCTGAAGGTGTACCCCTTCCTCTATTCCCATTTCTTCTTCCCCTGCCCTCCTCCTCCGCCCCCTCCTTTCTATCGCTTCCCCTCCCCTTATCCACCTTTTCCCACTTCCCCTTCCCCTTTCCACTTTCCACTTTTCCTTTCCCAGCTTCCTTTCCCAGCCTCACCTCCCCTTTCCACTCCCCTTCCCCTCCCCCTTCCCCTCCCCCTTCCCCTCCCCCTCCCCTTCCTTTTTCCTCCCCTCCCTCTGCTGCCTTGCCTTTCTTATGATCCCCTTTCTTACCCTACATCTTCTCCTTCCCTCCCTCCCCACCTCCCCTTTCCTCTTCCCCTCCTTTCCCTCTTCTCCCCCTCTTCCCCTCCTTTCCCTCTTCTCCTCTGCCTTTCCCTCCCTCCCCACCTCCCCTTTCCTCTTCCAATCCACCCTTCCATTCTACCCTCTACCCTTCCCTCTTCCCCTTCCCTCTTCCCCTTCCCTCTTCCCCTTCCCTCTTCCCCTTCCCTCTTCCCCTCCCCTCTTCCCCTCCCCCTTCCCCTTCCTCTTTCCTCCCCTCCCTCTGCTGCCTTGCCTTTCTTATGATCCCCTTTCTTACCCTACATCTTCTCCTTCCCTCCCTCCCCACCTCCCCTTTCCTCTTCCCCTCCTTTCCCTCTTCTCCCCCTCTTCCCCTCCTTTCCCTCTTCTCCTCTGCCTTTCCCTCCCTCCCCACCTCCCCTTTCCTCTTCCAATCCACCCTTCCATTCTACCCTCTACCCTTCCCTCTTCCCCTTCCCTCTTCCCCTTCCCCCTTCCCCTTCCCTCTTCCCCTTCCCTCTTCCCCTTCCCTCTTCCCCTTCCCTCTTCCCCTTCCCTCTTCCCCTTCCCTCTTCCCCTTCCCCTTCTCACCCCGTATGTCTCCCTTTTCACCTTCCCCTTCCTCTTTCAATTTACATTGTTCACACATTCACCTCATATCTTGATGAATGTACTAATTAATATCAAATTCTTTAATTAGTCTAATTAACTTCATCTGTCCTGCAGTAAGTAAGATACTATATTTAGTTAGGACTCAGTCTTTGTTCCTCCCTCTGTAATTATCAAGCCATAATATTCATAAGACATTGCAAATTTATTTTCTGGCCATTATGTAAGTAGGATTATAATTGAAATAAATAACATGACTACTCTCATCAATATGAGATGATTGATTATAATAACAGGATTATTAATCAAAACGATGGGGCCATGAGTGAAAATGTAATGAGAGTTATGATAAATAATTATAGAAAATGCTAATTTTTAATCACATTATCTGCAGGCTTAATTGCTTTATTTCTATAATATCATGTTATTAATTCACAATGTCCTGTGCCTGCAGTTCCATGGACTTATTAATTATAGTCCAAACGATTGAAGTCCTGTGGCAATAGACTTATTACAATGTATACATCAAATTTAATATATCCACTGCTTTCGGTATTAGGGAGATAGCAATGCAGAATTTTCATTGAGGAGGAATTTTCCCTGAAAGATGTGATCATAGTTAAGCCCTACGGCAAAGCATTTAAACCATAGTGATTAGCTTAGGAATCACAAATGCTACCAAGGTCATTACATTCATGTTCAAATAATGTCATGAACCCATGATATGAAATATTATATCATTCTTCTTAGTATATTCAACTAACTTTGAGCATTGTGTGATATAGAGGTTCTGAATCAGATGCTGATCTGTAAAGTAACATCCTATATTAAAATCTAAAATCAATTTATTAAGAACAAGGTTGTTTGACCGTTTTTGCTATTATTTTGTTTATTACAGATGAGGTTTAATAGTTTGTGCAAGCTGGGTGTACTGACTTTATAGTGAAATTTAAGGACTTGAGAAATATTTTTTCCCAAATATGTTTTCATAAATCCCCTTTTCTCTCTCTCTCTCTCTCTCTCTCTCTCTCTCTCTCTCTCTCTCTCTCTCTCTTTCTCTCTCTCTCTCTCTCTCTCTCTCTTTTTCTCTCTCTCCTCCCCCTCTCTTTCTCTCTCTTGCTCTCTCTCTCTTGTTCTGCTCTCTATCTAGATCGTTTGTTTTAAATGTATCTCTTCATATTTTTTACTTTCTTTATCTCCCTTTTTCTCTCCCCATTCTTTCTCTCAGTATTACACCTACATCTCTGACCCTCTCTTTCTCTTTCTGTCTTTCTCTCCTCATTTCTTTATCCCTGTCCTCTGGTCTGGAAACATCCTGAAGTGTCCTTTCATTAGGGAAATAATTAATCTATTTTAGATTTTTTGAAGGACTCAGCAAATTTCCTGTATGGAAAGCAACCTCCAGACTATACAAAATAGGAAACGAAACAAAACGTTACTTTCCTCGCTTATATTCCCTCTCTCCCACCCTGCTCCCAAAATACCTTGTCTAGCTGCGCAATCACTGAAAGATGAGAGGATCACGGAATATCGTCACACCGCGTATCCTCACTCTTCACTTCTGCTACTGACCCTCAAATACCCATTCACAAGTTGCAATACTCAAAGATTGATATCTGTCCTATTGGGCTGTTTTGCCTGTTCTCCTTTACAGTGTAGTTTAAAGATAGTCAGGGCGGGACATGGGAGGATCGTCACTCAATACAACAAGGGTTTTCTACTCTTTTTCGTTGTGCTATCAACTTGAAATTCGAGATTGAGAACCTAAACCGCAGTGAGACATAGCTGAAAGCAACACCGAAGCACATGCGAGAGTGTAGAAATGAGAGTTTCAGCCATAACTCTTCACTCTGAGCATTTATGTCACAGCTTATTTGTTTGAAACTCTGCCCTGCAAGCCTCAAGAGCCTCCTTTCGTGGTATCGCTGCCTTCAGTCGTGGATTTGCGGTGTCTAGCCATATGCCATGAATTTTAGAAAGACTTCGGCATGCCTGGATATGTTCTGTGACAATTCTGCACAATGCAAAATTTCTGCAATGTATTAAGCTGGGGGGGAGATTGATATAGACATATGCCTAGAGTTTCTCTCTGGAAAACTTTCTGTGTAGTGCAGTTGTGATTGAGCTGGAAGTTTGTCATGGGCAGCAGATTAGTTTAGTTTGTTGTGTAACTCTGGATGTCATGAAGTTTGGATTTTCTATTTCATGGAATATCATCATACTTTGATCATGGATTACATTCATAAAATGGTATGTGATGTCTTCTTGATGTAGAAATACCAGGAAAATGTCATTTTTAGACTTCTGTCTGGGAATGATTTAGATTTTTCTTAGGGTACATGTAGCTAAAATATGAATTGAAAAACACTGATCTCTTCCAGTACCGATGTGCATAAACAGAACAGGAAGCATGTATGTATCTATTGTGTAAGGATTCATGTTCTTGCAATTGATATACACGCGTTCAGTTAATGTTGAGCTATTGATTCATAGCATTTAACCTTATGACTTCTGAATTCTTTCATTTCTGTAGGATAACCACCCACTTCCAATAGGCATTAGTTTGATACACTTATGTGATAACTTCAGTGTGAACATAGTTTCTCACTTGCTAATAGATCTACATAAGTACTGATTTTCAGTCTAAGTAAACTTTGTGAATCTACTTCAAGCCTATATCTACTCTTAAACTATTTATGACTAGATACCTGTACAAGTACTGTATGTAATGGGATATTGATATTTGCTGGTACATATGTAACTCGCTTATTGTCAATTTCTGCAGAAGAAATGCTTTCCTTGCATTTGGCAGGTTACACTGTTATTGCTCTCCTGAAAAAAAAATGATGCTACTTTCTCTCTGCTGTACAACATTAATGCTGGCCGTCAGCGAGCGGGACATACGGTACCTCGCAATCACCATGGGCTTCAATTTAGCAAGTCTGTATTTCCACTCTCTTTCACAGAATAAGGAGAACGTCCGTCTGCAGCATACTGAACAGGTCATGTTGAAGCTCAAGGATGACCTTGGTGATCTAGAGAAGGTCAAGGCCGAGTCCAAGGAGCTCAATAAGACCGTGGTGACCCAGGAGACGGAGCTGGAGAAGCTTCGGAGACTCTTGGAGGAGACCCAAACGGAGAAGGGTATCGTGGAAGAGGAGCTCCAGTCAGTCGTCAAAGCCAGAGCTGAGGTATGTTGTCTAATCATCTTTTATTTAATTTTTTAGAAAGCATGAAGGAATCATCAAACTATGAAGTTTACTCATAATTCTTTCTTAGGATTGTTTTAGGTGTATTATTTGGAATATGAGTAGCAAACAGTCCAAAATGTGTAATCAGCATAAATTAGTATCGTTCTCTATTTCATTGAAGAATTCAAATGGGAGACTTAATTTACAATATATCTTTGTGTTGTCTAATAGACACATGTCCACCATTTTCTTACTTATGTTTAAGTTTGAAGTAGAGGAATGGAAATTAATTACTTATTTCAAAATTATAAAATGACAATCAAAGCATCACTTTTTTGTTTCCAGCTGTTGGAAGAAAGATTTTTTTACAAACAGATGATATTTGATTTTGACACTCCCATCTAATGCACTTTCCTTGTCATAAGGTCATTGGAAAAGCTTCTTGCCCTTTTTAGACAAGGATTATCTTACACCCCAACCAAGGAACAAAGTTTAGAAAGTGATCACTACCTTCTATTCCTGAGAATGATATGTAGGTCAAAGTTCTAAGTGTATGGCTTATGAAGGGTGTGGTGTCATATTGAACTGAATAGTGATACTCTGTAAGATGAGCTATTTTTAGAGTCAACTTATTTGGCAGTGAAAATATCAAGATATAATCTGATAAAGAAGTGCTTTCGTGAATATGTGATGGTGCTGAAATACTGCCAAAAATTTAGCTTATAGGTAGCCATTAGGATTATTAAGTAGTAAGGCAGATAATTGATAAATGTGTGCCAAAAAAATATGCTTGGTATTATAATATGAAGTAATGACTTGAGACTTTCTATATATGGAGTAATGTAGATGCCACAAAGTACCTTATTAAAAGTGAATTAATACTTTAATCAGTCTTGGAAAGCATTCCCAAACTGAGTTTACTTCTGAATTGTAGAGCTCATATTTTGAGCAGGATAGGGGTACAATATATCCTTATATGCAACAATGGCCTCACCCTGTCTTCTAAGATTCATATGGTTTGAATTTGTAGCCTTCCAGTAGAGTCTTATATTGTCACATGATACACTTACCATTATCGTATTCTATTCCTGTCTTTGTTTTCAATTTTTACGATATCTTTTAGAAGAATCGGTTGTATGAGCCTTTTCACTGGATATACCTAATTCTATTCATGATTTTGTTTTGTTTTTCATTTTATGAAATCTTTCAAAGAATCAATCATGAGCTTCGTCATCTGATAATCTTATGTTATTGAATGTATTTCATTATTTCTGGACTTCTGTTGTTTTATTTTTGTGAACTGTAATCAGAGAATAAGTTGTGTATAAAAGCATTATCACCTACTGTATCCATTCTATTCCTGATTTTTGATTTTATTTTCCATTAAATCTTTCAGGAGCAAAAGTTGTACGAGGAAGAGACGACTGAATTGAAGGCTAAGCTTCTTGAGCAAGAGACCAACCTAACAGAACTGGAGGAGAGCGTTGAACGTAAGACAATCGTTTGATGATTTCAGTTAAATGTGTAATAGAACAATGCTGATAGGATTGTATATATAGCCTAGGACAGGGACAGGGACAGTGATTCTGGGAGGATGGGGATGGATGCATCATCCTGGAAAACATTAAACTGCAAACGCTTCCTATGGTGTATGCTGAACATTTGATGCATCATGATGAACAAAAAAATTGTCTTTAAATGGCAGATTTGGGAGATATAAATATGCTAAAGATGTATTAAGTGGCTTTATGATTAAGCATACATTAAATGTAGTTGGAACATATTAGAAGTGATGGCAATCTTACCAATGGCAAGATTATCTATGTATACAGCCAACACATACCATCGTATCCCACCCACAACACACCACGTACTCTATAAAAGTCTTGCATTTCCTCGATGCATTGTTTCGCAGGGAGTGCGGATATTTCAAATAAAGGGTCATAATCCCATAAGAATTCTCCACAATGTAGTAAACATCGTTACATCTGGAATGAATAAAGTAACATCCCCTCTAAAAGGGAAGGAAAGTCATCCCCTGTATCACTAAAACATAGCCACGAGGGGCAGATTTAATGTTCAGGAGGCCAAGTGCTGTTTGCATTGCCCTGTACTAAGGGCAACAAGAGAGTAGAGGAAATAATATAAATTGTATGCAATCATGAATATATCCAATAGGAAATATTTCAAATCAGTGATATGACCTTGTAAGAATAATGTGATTTACTTATGACAAAGGATCTGCAAAGCTCTACTTTTCCAACAAGTTGAAAGCTTATATTACACACACAAAATGAAATTTACAGACTGTTCTCCTCTTTCTAGAATGAATTTTTAAACAATTTGTTGTGCCACCTGTCTTTGATGCAGTTAAATGGCAGAACTTTATACCAGTAGCTTCAGAACTTATCAATTCTTAGTAAAATTTCAAAGTAAAAAAGCTGATCCCATTATCTGAAAAACTTACAAGTATTCAATTATGTCTGTAGCATGTGGATGTGATTTATAAGAACTGGTGGAAAGTTCAAATAACTTCAAAAAGAAATTAATAGCTGATCACTCCAGCAGAGGCAGGTTGCAGGCATGATGAATACTTGCGTCTAGACTTTAAACTCTAGGGATTAAAAATCAAGCCATTCAGCTGTCCCAGTTCCTTTTGTCATATACTAGAGAATGAGATATCTTCCTGTGTTCTAATTACCCCCAACATAGCAGCAGCCCCTCCAAGAAATATCTCCTTGCCCAAATTACCTCCACCTTGGACGGAGGAGCTTTGCCTGTCAGGGTGTGAGATGTTTAAGGGTAGGGGGTAATCGGTGTGGAAAGAGGAGGATTTCCTTGGTTTCCCCCTCCCTAGGATGTGCTCAAAGCCAAAGGGTTTAGCTAATCCTATCCTCTGAGCTACTAAGGTAGCACCACCCTCAAGTATTGTAGTCTTGTTTATGAAGGAGGTTGGATCAGCAGACGAAAGTTGTTAATTTTCCTCTAATCTATATCTCGTTAACATTGAAAGATTAAAAGCATGTTATCAGTTTGTCTTCATGGATGATAAGAAGAAACATCTCTTTGTTTCTAGTTTTTTTATATACATTTTGCATCTAGGGATTGCCACTTTTAATGATTGACTTTCAACGGATTAGGCCTTTGAGGTAGTTGAAGAAGACACATTTTTACTTTATGTTGATAGAGTGTCATGAATATCTTCTGATTGATTTAGAGCACATTGCACAATGTACTGAACATTTCCCAAATTCAGTGGATGAAAATATTCAAATTTAAATTGTTGAAACTTTAGAAGGATGTGGTATTCCAGAAATTAACATGACAACTTAAGATGAACAAATTTAAACATTTTAGTTTTTGTTTGCAGCCTCAAATATTCACCCTTCTGTCACATTTTCTTACAAGCACGCTGGAGAGAAAGAAAATTTTACTTTCACAAACTTAACAATATAATGTCGTGGGTAGGACAGGAGATAGAGAGAGAGGAGTCAGAGGCAAATGATGCGGTTGTAGTTGATCATTTATTAAATTAAAAAAATTTAAAAATCCTGCAAAGACAGGAAACAACAATCAATCAGTTCATTGTAATATATGACAATTATATCGATACATTGTAATACATGGCAATTAGCATGCATAATATTGTACTATTGAAAACATTATCTATTATTATAATCATATTAAAATTTAAGTGAAAATGGAAAATAATTTATAAGCGATTTCCCCAAAATCATATCAAATCCTCAGCTAACAATACAAGTTATTCATTAGCACCCTACATCTGTCCTCAAATCACAAATAATAATGAATGAATTGTATATCTCGAGAACATCGTCACCTCAAATGTGACATGCAAATCCTCCAATTTGCCCCTCAATAGCTACTTCCTCGTTATCCTCTGATAACACTCGTTATCTTGCAATGCAAGAGCAAAATTAATTTCAAAGAATAAATTCTAACTCCAATCACTACTATAAACTCCAGAACTTGCAATTAATGAGTCACAAGTACTTAATAAATCCAAACTGAATTAAATGGATGTATGGGTATGTGTGTGTATAATTATACATAATTGCCTATTAATTACAACTTATCATATCATTAATCATACATTTATAACTATGATTATCAATTTAATAGCATAACAAAACTTGGTTGGACTTTTACATTGTTCATACTTCATATCCAATTTGGAATATCAGACAAAAATTAAGATTTCAGTACATTTCTTAGTCTGAAGCAAAAGGCTGTTGCATTAAAACATGATTCAAAGATATCATTACGTCCATCTATAATTCTACAGGAAAACTGTTACATTTGATATCCAAAAGTACAATTACATGAAAAATATCCAGTAAATGCTCACCCAGGTTCAACAACCCTGATCACTCAAGCAGACCCAAAGCAGAGCAAGAGTGAACACATGACTCGGCCACAACCGACAGGCAGGCAGCTAAAGAAATTAAAGCAAAGTGATATTACAATCCTGCACTGCAACATTAAATTACCAATTGTAATTCAAGCATTTCATATTATCTAAACAATTGAGAGTTTAAAAGTTTAATTTCTCTCACCTAATTTAACACGAGCTAGCAAGATCACAATATAATTACATCCTCGATGTCATGTTTATCAATGAATGCAAAGTCAAGTGGGCGTGGCATAAGTTCGGCTGGTCGGCCATCTTTAAAAGTCAATTGCCACTCAAAGAAATCTTAGTACAATGCATAATTAAAATGATTCAAATCTTCAAATTACAAATTCACTTCTCAATTTGTGCCTCATAAATTTCCAAGCAAACCTCAGTACACTGAACAATTTGAATGTAAACCTTAATATAAAGTACACTGACCAGACGGCCTCAACAAAATGCTATGAGTTAATACACGTAACCGCGCTGACTAGGTATATACGCATCTACCTGTCCTGTATACATACTAAGCATAGAGCAAAATAACTTTATAAGACCGCTACAAACTAAGATTAACTAACATGCATATGAAATTATTCTACATACCTACTCTCTTTATAAAAAAAAGGTGAATTTTCACTCTATTTTCACTTTCTTGGGAGTGACGTCCTTGATCACTTGTTTAGGAGTGAAAATCGATTGATTTTAGAGTGCTCTCTAAGAAGAAAAGAGTGAATGTTCACTCTATTTTCACTACATTTTCACTCTCCAGAGGAGTGACGTCCGTGATCACTCAATTTTTTTTTTAGAGAGTAACACGTGAATCAGCTTCTTCTGTTACATCGAGAGCAGATAGACAGGACAAACACCTCAAATGAAAGTTGGTAGAGGAATAAATTCAAGCTTCCCGGCCTCTCCATCCACCCACTATAATACTAGTCCCAGAAGCAACCTGATTACCTGAGATTAATCCGCCCCTCAAATCTTCAGAGGTAGCCTCCATTAGATACCGGTAGATTGAATGTAATCACACACAAAATCCCTCTATAGCTTGAGACTACTACACATTCCAAACTACAGACCTACTTTTAATACAATGTAAAGATATTACAAAATGAAGTGTTTCACTGCATACATGGCTGCACTGCAAACAAAGCTAGTGCATGCCAAGCTACGGACCTACTTTTAATACAGAGTACGGTAAAGATATTACTGAGTGAAGCGTCTCACTACATACTAGAGTACATCTAAGATATTTTCACCTGTTCTAAACAATGTGCAGACCTCAGAGAAACTAACAAGTTATCATAACAAGTCTGTGCAGCTTATTGTTCCTCTGCTCAACTATCTCAAACAGCTATAAATAAACAATCAAGTAATTTAAAGGCACGCTAAGCTTCTGAGCAATAAAACCAAATTTCAGCTCTACATTTGCAACAACAAAAATCTCGTCCCCGACATCAATATAAATTATTCCTTTTGTCCAGTTCAAGTCAATACAGCAGTGGAGGAGACCAAAGAGCATCTCATCGCCGAGTTTGAAGATGAGCGATCGCGGCACCAGAAACTCCTCCTGGACTACACCCGTCTGGAGCAACGCTTTGACAATCTCAAGGAAGATATGCAGGCCATGGAGAACAGCCCTACGGCTCACATGAACGGTGGGATGGTACCTCGGCATGTACGGGCGGACAGTAGTGAGGGCGCTGAGTCTGGCTACGGCACCCTGGCCACCACCACCACGGAGGATGCTGAAAATGTGGAGGTAGAGATAGAAGTGAGTTTCTATGTTTTGGGGACAGTAAGCTAGCTACTAGCTCCAGAAAGATCTAGCTGTGCAGCTTGTTGGTGGATTCATTGTCTGTCTCGTTACCACTGCTTTTGTTTGTTTTTTCTTTCTTTTTAAAAATTATTTTTGCACTTGCATTTGTTTTGTCTACTGTTTCATGTAAATAAAGTAGAAAATGTGATTCTGAGTATCTTATACGTGGTACTTGCTTGTACTACTCTTGATTATTAAACGAAGTATGTAATCAAATTGGCTATCACATACCTTCGAAGTTATCATTGACTAGTGATTTACCCATCTTTATTTGATATCTAAGAGGAAATGAACTTGTATTCCTCTTTAAACCTGAAGGTTTCACTTGCATGATGATAAATGACCAATGTGCAAATTGTGTGTATGTTTTGATACTCTAGTATCTCATCACACATGTGTTTTATTTCAGTTAAGGTGATCCTTTACTATATTTTTCATGCTGGTTAAATAATTTATTCAATTTTCAAGAATGTTAAATTTTTGAAGGATGATAATGAGATTCTTTCTTGTTAGTGTTAAAGTAAAGATTTTTTTTCCCTCGAATATATGATTTTTCAGAAACCATTGCACTCAGTAACAACAGTGGCCCATTTCACAGAGAATCAATGTTTTTTGTTATTTTCTTGGACCCAGTGCTCAAGAATTCAAATCCATATCCCTAGGAAAACTAGTTAGCCTAAATTCTAATTCATTAAAGACTGAAATTCTAAACGTGTTAAAATGAGGCACCTTACTCCAGATAACTAGCACTGAAATTCTATATATGTGTTAAAGTTTGTCACCCTACACCAGAAATCTAACACTGAAACTCTTGTTGATTGTACTCCAGGAGCAGGGTGAGGAGAATGCCAGTATGGACATCAGTGTGTTCATCAAGCTGCAGCAGAGATGTAGGGATCTTGAGAAAGAGAAGAGCAAGCTAGAAGTCCAGTTAGAGAAGAGGGAAGTGGATGGACGCAACAGGACAAACAATATTGAGCATGAGCTAGATCATCTGCATCTCATGGTAGGTTGATGGACATTCTTAATTACCTGTTAGGTTTTTTTTTAGAACTGTATTTATTGTCCTCACGGTTGTGCTGTATCGGTGGGAATAACTGTTGGACATCCATATAATGAAGATTCTGCATCACCGTCACCACCAATAAGTGTGCTTTGGAGTTCATAATCATACTTTTGGTGTGCACCTCTATAGGTAGCCTCTCTCATTTTGAGCTCTGTAATTTGTCTCATTTTTCACCAATTTTGGTTGGATTTAGTATTTGTATTTTCAACATTGTGTTTGATATTGGTCAAGGAACAGAGGTAATCAATTTGTAAGGTGTATTTTGGTGTGAATTTGCAGTATTTCTGTTAAGTTTAATGTTTGATGTTCTTGTTCAATTTTACTGTACAGGCATGTGCATTAAGCTTTACTGGTACTTTGCTTGTATACCATTTGAATGTACTGACATTCACAATAGTCTCTTTTGTATGCTCCTTTTGTGTAAGCTATTCCTGCTTGTACAATGGATGGAAAGCCATTGAAAGTGTTGTTTTCTATAGGGCTTGTTATTTCTATTCTGTACACTTTGAATCAGCCCTATATAACCAAGGAATGTTTCACTTGTACTGGCTCACACATGAAGAGCCTCCACTGTAAACATCTCAAATATTGTAGTCAACCTATTCTATACTACTGTAATTCGACAGCTACATTTCGATGTCTCCTTAATTCTGGAGATATCCAGCCCAATCCTGGTCCAGTGAATCGCACTGAGAATGTTTCCAATATTGGCCATACCAACTCACCTCCTTATTCAGCTGATTGTACAGCTTTACATATTTCATACAACTTGAATGATCTCCATCAGATTAATAACCAGCCGCTTAATTTACTACCCATGAATGTTTGGAGCAGGATCTGCGATCTTGGCATCGGTCGCCGACGTCGAACTCATCGCGGACGTGGGCGGCGTACGATACCAAGGCCGGATTTCCCTCCACCAATGTCGGTATCATCCAATAGCCTCAAACTTGGCCTTTGGAATGCACGTTCCATGACCAATAAAACACACGCAATTACTGATTTGATTGTTGAACATGATCTAGATGTTCTAGTCATCACCGAGTCGTGGCTCTCTGGAGACAGTAAGAGGGATGGTCTCATATTAGCTGATCTAAGATCTGGTTTGCCTAATTATGATTTCACCCATCGACCCCGGTTATCTTCCAAGGGCGGTGGGATTTTGCTTCTCTATAGATCCACGGCTCGCTGTACCTTGAACAACAACAATGATTTTGCATCTTTTGAAATACTGGATGTCACACTCAATCTGACACCTTCATCTGCTGTAAGGTTGTACTGTATTTATCAACCACCCCCGTCTGCCAATAATAATCTCTCCAACGGCACATTCTTGGATGAATTTCCAACTCTCCTTGAAGGTGCTGTTGTAGATGATCATTTTCCTCTATTATTGGGTGATTTCAACATACATGTTGATGATCCCAATGATAATTTTGCAAAATCTGTTATGACATGTGTTGATTCGTTAGGGTTCAAGCAACATGTTCGTGAACCAACCCATCGCGCAGGTCACACTCTAGATTTGATTTTCACAAGGAATTCGGATGATGTCTGCAACGTGAACTCGCTATCTTCCATGCCTTCCGACCATTGTGCACTTGTCACCACTGTCAATATCGCAAGGCCGAAGAATCCCAAGAAAGAGGTTTCCTTCAGGAAATATCGCAGCATTGACAAGGACTCTCTACGCAACTCTATTGACACAATGTTCCATTCACTTCCTGATCTATCTTGTCCATCTGCTTCCGCGGAGCATTACAACTCATCTTTGCGGACGTTGATTGATGAGCACGCTCCAATCCAGGTCAAGACTGTATCAATCAGACCTGATGCGCCATGGTTTACCGATGATATCCAGGAAGCCAAGAGGCGAAGGCGTCGTGCGGAACGTCGTTCGATCAAGTCTGGACTTTTTGTTGATAGAGAGCTGTACCGCCGTGAATGCGAGTCATATTATGAGTGCATCTTCAATGCGAAGTCAGCGTATCTCAAAGATCTCATCAAGAATGCTGACACTAAAGAACTGTTTCGTCTTGTGAAGACACTCTCAACGCCCAATCAATCTTCACCTCTTCCAGATCATTCTTCTGATAGTGAACTCGCCAACAGATTTGCTACATTCTTCAGGGAAAAAGTCGCCAAAGTTGTATCCTCTTTCCCTAATGTAGTACCAGCACCAGCTTCAAGATCTTTTGCTCCAGGCCCTCGTCATGAACTCTCTGATTTCTGCCTTGTATCCCTCTCACAAGTCAGGAAGCTCATCACTTCACTTCCTTCTAAACACTGTAAGCTAGATCCGATTCCTACCTGGCTTCTAAAGGAAGTCCTCGATGAACTCCTTCCTCACATAACCAAACTGTTCAATCTCTCGTTATCATCCGGAATAGTTCCAGAGTCTTTTAAGACTTCTCTGCTTCTTCCCCTCCTAAAGAAGCTGAGTCTCGACACGAATGGACTTAAGAACTACAGGCCCATCGCAAACCTGCCATTCCTTGGGAAGGTTTTGGAACGTATTGTGTCACTACAGCTGAAAGCCCACATTGACAATCTCGGTTTGTTTCCAATCCACCAATCTGCCTATCGGAATCATCATTCTACTGAGACTGCAACTGTCAAGGTCCTAAATGACCTACTTCTAGCTGTAGATAAGGGTAATGAAGCTGTCCTCATCTTGCTTGATTACACTGCCGCATTTGACACTATCAACCACGACCTGTTACTCCATCGCTTAGAGAACGACTTCTCCATCACCGGCACCGTACTTCAATGGATTCGCTCCTATCTCATGCACCGAACTCAGAAGGTGATCATCAATGACACCAACTCGGAATCATTTCCCCTCATCTGCGGCGTTCCTCAGGGTTCCGTGGTCGGCCCCCTCCTGTTTATTCTTTACACCAGCCCTCTCTCAAATGTTATTAACCTTCATCAGAATATTCAACACACTATGTATGCAGACGACACCCAGATTTATGTAACTCTTCACCCAAACAGCAGGACAGTAGCCGCGAACAAACTCACCAGTTGCCTCAATGAAATCAAAACCTGGTCTTTTCAAAACTGTCTCTGCCTTAATGATTCAAAATCTGAAATGATTCATATTACTTCTAAATTTCGGAACTCAGACCCCTTTCCTGATCTTGTTATGAGTGATGGCTCTCTCAGTTGTTGTGCTTCTGTGCGTGACCTTGGTTTAAATATTGACAGCAATCTTACTTTCAAACAACACATTAGTAATATTTGTAAGTCTGCTTCCTTTGGTATATATAAGATCAGTAGAATCAGGAGGCTACTTGACCGACCCACAACTTCAAAATTAGTCCATGCTTTTGTCTCGACCCATATCGATTACTGTAGTTATTCTTTTTCTGGCCTCCCTCAGTCACATCTAGTCCCACTTCAAAGGGTACAGAATAGCGCTGCTCGGCTTGTGACTCTCTCGCATAAATCAGAGCACATAACTCCAATATTGAACTCACTACATTGGCTTAAAATTCACCACCGCATATCCTTCAAAATTCTTCTCCTGTGCTACAAAGCTATCAATGGCTTAGCCCCCTCTTACCTTTCCGATCTCATATCCTTACGTTCCCGTACGTCGTCACGAACACTTCGTTCATCTTCCACATTACTGTTAACACCTGGACCCCGCACTAACACCCGGTATGGTGACCGCGCCTTTTCAGTTATTGCCCCCGCTCTCTGGAACAAACTGCCCGCCTTTATTCACTGCGCCCCCTCTGTATCTCAATTCAAATCTCTACTCAAAACCTATCTTTTCAAAATGTAAATTGCAGTTGTGCGTCGGTCAATGGAGGTGCGCACCATATTTGTCTTTATTTAGTTGATTGCCACTGTTTTTCTTACCTTATCTATGTTACTTTTGTATTTTTGCTTTTTCTTCTAATTTAATTCTACGGGTTATAGTCTTCTCTTAATCAGAACACTGTGCGCTCAGAAACATCAGTATTAAGCGCCTAATAAATGTTATGTATTATTATTATTATCATTACTGGCTACACAAGTCATCTAAACTTATGTCATCCTGGATTTGAAACCAATTCTCGCTACCCTAAATAGGTACGAAAATCTCGAAATTCGCGAGACGAGGTAATTTTCACTCTCTCGGGTCGTCACTACAACTTCCGGTATAGAGTCCCATCCCGCTGGCGCTAGCGCCTGTGTTCGCTGTGCAGAGTTTTCACGCACGCTAAAATCGATGCCAATCAGTGTAATTTGTACAGATTATAATATGCAATGGAAAGCTTCGGGCAGAATTAGTGACTTTAGCACAAAAGGCCGTTAAACTCTACCGTGAAAGAGAGGGTTGTGATCACGAACGCCTGCACAGGAAGCTGTAATGTCGAAAAGCTATCCCATAATGCAATGCGTTTTTCAGGATTTTCCCCGGATCTCGGCAGAATCGCTATTTGGGGTAGCGAGAATTTGATGCATTAGTGCCCTCTGGTCAGGCAGTAGTTCTTGAATTTCATGTCCCTTGGATAGGATATAAAGAAGATGGTCCACAGATTGCTCATCAACAAGCATATGCTTACTTCCTTTATAGCAGCCTTGTAGACCAAAAAAAATAAAAAGATTATTAAAGCCAACTTGTTCTCTCTGCCCCTGTAGAACAAAGACCTGAATGAGGAGAACAATAGAGTAAAGAAGGATATGGATAACTTGAGACGCACCCTGGAAGGAGACGAAGAAGAGAATAACCCTGTCAAGATCCTCAACAGCCAGGTGGATGTACTCAATCTGGAGAATGAGAAGCATCGGCAGGAGATCGTCAAACTCAAGACAGACCTGGTCAACAGGAGAAGACAGTGGGCTCTACAGGTGCGTACACTTTCAATTCATTGCCTAGTTGCTTTAATAATTAGGGCCCATTCATGTGTGTGTGTGTAATTGGGTTTTTACAGACGTGTATTAATCAATCAGATATGATTATTTACGTCCGGGACCGACCTTTAACGTCACCATCCGAAAGACGATACAAGAGGACAGGTTGTATAAAGAAATGCAGCATACAGTTTATAATGTCTGTATTGTGAATGGGGCATACGTGTATAGAAGGTTACTGATTACCGTCTATACATGTAATACGATATTATAAGTACCGGTATGCAACAGTATTTTGTTGAAAAATTGCACCTTTATTAAGAGGATACCAAAGAATTTATATACATTTATTCATGATTTTTATTGCACTATGTTCTTACCATACCGAGCCTCATGGAAGACCACCACTATTGGTGAAAATGTGCTACCCTGTATAAATGTCAACAATGAATAAATAAAAACATACAGGATTAAATATTTTTATAAAAAAATCAATGAAAAGAAATTCAATGTTGAGGGAAGAGTGCTAAACCCTGCCTAGTTTGATATATCATTGTTGTACAGAAAAATCTTCTCATGGCATGGCAGTCATGATTATTTACATCTGTTTTCATTAAAAATAACCACCAAACCATTACTATGCTATCCTTAATTCAGTTTTCTGGCATTTTTTTTTAGAATGTGCTTTCAAGAAAATTTCTACAAAGTGTAGTTATCCTTTTTGTCCTCCTCAGTCAGAATTAATTGAACCAATTCTAGATTGGGTACAACCCATCTTGACTTGTCATTTCTGTTGATGACATTAAAAATGGTTTCAAATACCTATTTAAACTTGATGCATATCTCATGTACAGTATGATTAACAATTGCAAGTTTCAGTTTATAACAATTGAAATGACAGATTTATTCAGTTCAAATTCTTTTAACTATGTTTTGCATCAATATTCTCTCTTTCGAATGCATTGTATCTGAAAACATCAGTTACCTTTAACTCTTAATTTATGACATTTCATGATCTTAATGTTATGAAACTGAGCTCACATGCAGTATCTAATGTTTTAAAAGTGAATATTATCCAGTTTCTTGAAAGCAATCAGATATGCATTAATAATGTCATCATTGATTCTTTAATAATGTCCTGAGATAATATTTATACATGAAACTCATGAATTCACAATATCTTAATAAGTTGTTGCTGACATTTCTTTAGAATAACTTTTAAAACTGTCTTTTAGTAGAGACCATTTCTAAATCACATCTTCTTTCCCTTTTCTTCTTCATTTCTCCCCTCATCAATCCCTTGTATGAAATCAGGAAGGAGACAGCGTAGAGACAGGAACCAACACTGAGCAGCACATGCTGGTCAGTGATGAGGATCTGGACAACCTTCAGCTGGACTCTAGTCTCATCTCGGACTACAAGTCGGTCAAGACAACAAACCAGTAAGCTAAAATCCTCAATTCTTGACATTTCATCTGATTCCAATCTTTGTTTCTAGTGGTGATTTTTAACTGTCACTATTTGGTAGAGAAATTAGAACGTGGGTGCACACACAGTGGGTTGGTTGATCTTCTTACCATCATCTCTAAGTAGACACTTGTCAGGCTTTATTCTGGGATGCTACTTCATCATCAACTTTGTCTTTCTATATCTCTGACTCTTTCCCCCTCTCTCCCTCTCTATATCTCTTTCTTTCTCTATCTCTCTCTCTGCCTTCTCTCTTTTTGTCTCTCTCTCTCTCTCTTTATCTCTCCGTGTCTCTCTTTCTCTGTTTTTATGTGTTTATATGTTCTCCTCTTTGTCTCTCTCTCTTTCTCTATCAATTTTCACTCACATCTTTATCTCACTTTCCTCTGTATTTCTAGTTCTCTCTCCTTTTCTTCACTTTAACAATAACATTGCTTAAAACATAACAGGGCTCAAGAGCTGCATACACCCTTGCCTCAAATAAAATCAATTATTGAATAAAGAATGCACATTCATGAGGTTATGACAAATGATATAGATTATTCAGACTGGATGTATAAAGTCATATTGCTTATTTGTTTTGATCTTAATAGACAAAGGTAAAATCTGTTGTTTTGGGGGAAGATAGTTTTTCATAAATTTTCAAATTGTTCTTTTAACCATGCAAGATAGCTTTACATCTAAACTTAATTATTCAGAAAAGAAAATTAATTTCAAGTCATTTGCTCAATATTCATGGTGCAATTAGGGGTTCCATATTCAATTATTTCAAAGCTTAAAATAAATAAGCCATTCAACTGCTGCCCACATTTGTTCAAGTAATCATTTTTATATAATGCAACATGAACAGTTACTCACAAAAGAAACATAAGAAGGGCTTTTTCATTATTTAATGACCCATTCAAAATTTGGAATTGCTATTTATGAACTTTGTAGCTGTTAGTAAGCTTGATATAGCCACCTTGAGTGTATTTTATCTTAAATATTTAGATAATTTAAAGATAATTTTAGACATAAGCACATTCTTTGTTATTTGAGAACGATTGGAGATATATCAACCGGAAAGTATCACAGCCAGGAGATGTAGTACATCAACCCAGCACTCAACGTCACCCTGAAACTTATACAAAATGTGCATGAAATTGTTGTTTCCCTGTCATATACCCTAGTATGCATGATAGTATACACTGTAAATGTGGAGTATAGATATGATATTTATTTCAAAGAAGCTCCCTGGCTATACTCTGTAGCAATACATGTTGATGTGCATGCACAATGTAAGACAGTTACCATTTGATTTCTACTTTTCCTCTTGAATAGATGTAAACTGTTATTTTTTCATTTAGAACTACATGTAGATCTGGGGATCTCTCGATGGACATTATTTGATTCATTTTCAATTTCTAGCCCTTCTTTGTTGTATTTTAAAAGTCGTGATTCTTGATCATTTACTTTATTCTCTTAACGTACCCTCCCCCCCCCCCTACACAAATGTCACTTCCGCCCCCTGGATTACCTCAAATATTGTTGGACCTCCTGTCCTCCCCCTTTCCCCACACCCCACCTTGACCACCCAAACAACTCTCAACCGATTCCCCCCTCCCCCTCATTGTCATTTTCATTAATGCACCAAATGGCACACGTACTCTTTCCTTTTTCTGTGCCCCACCTCACTCTCTTCTGTATTATCTTGCTCAGTTTGTTCAATGCTTTGGCTCACAGTCAAACGAGTCTTGAAGAGACTGTCACAAACTTCGGCAATCTGGCTGAAAATCACAATGACCTCCTGGTTGCTAAGATGTGAGTAACCATGACAACGGTATCTTAACAAATCGTAGAGGGCACCTTACTGGGGATGCTTCATATACATGTTACGGGGCATGCCGGAATGAAGGCTGCGGTGTTTTAGAATGTTGGAATCAGGAATGGCTATAGGAGAGAGATGCATTGAATGGCTTTTATACTTCCAACTAATGTGTTGGCAAAATAGAATGATTTCTGGACTGCTCTTTGATTGAATTGGAAAATTACAAAGTCAACTTAATTCTGTGTTTCTAACTGATTCTAATTGATTTTCAGACTGAATCAATCCTCTTCATACTTCCTCTTTCATTCACTAAAAACTCTGCATTACTCCCTCTTTATAATCAGAATGTTTTCAATAGATTTGCCTTTTCATACTCTTGTATTTACTCTTTGATCATGGGCTGTTTGTTGGCATCGGTATGCACCCGCTTTCTCCATACTTTCCTCTTGCATGTAAACATAGCAGCTTTATTCGATATCATACCCATCCCCTGTGCATGCATATGTATTATCATGACTGTAGTCCCATCTGTACCTTTCTATGTTTGTTGAACGTTCAAGTGCTACCATCTCACAACAGCAAGTGACAGTTGTTACAACATGACTCACTACTCATCCGTCCATTTAGCTAAATTTCATAAATTGGTCAATATACTGACACATCAGAACTATTCAACTTTTAAAATTTCCATTTGTTGTGCTTACAATATTTTGAGTTGGAAATATTAAAGAATGGATTGCTATTGCCGATAACTCTAAAACCAGTAATTTCATAGCTGTGTCGTTATATCTATGTTTTGACTAAAAAAAATTTAACAGTGATGTCTTTAACGATGTAATAGATTTGAGGAATGAGACTTGTGGCAGAGATTTGCTGATTATTCAAGAGAAAAAAAAAATATATATCTTCATGTCAATATAAGCTTATTTTATTAAAAAAAAGATACCAGCCAGTTTCAGATATTCAATCTTTTTGACATGTAGGTTCACATACATGTATACATGTATGTACCTCTATTTGATATGCATCTCCTATATCATCTGCTGAAAGCCAGAAGGGCATTAACTCATATAATTTTACATAGAGTTACCGTAAATCTCCGTGTATAAGGCGCACTTTTAGTACAGTTTTAGCTTTAGTTTAGTTTTGTTTTTTTTTAGTTTTAGTTTCGATTTATGGCGCTATGCCTGGCAATGTCTCCCAGCTCAGTAATCAGTGTGTTGACTCACCACTCGGAAACTACAACAACACTAAAATTTGTCTTTCATCTTGGTTTGAAAGTAATCTTTCTAATAGATCTCAATATGTAGTTTATAATAATAATTCCTCAATTTTTTTTCTATAACAAATGGTGTACGACAAGGTTCTATCCTAGGTACTCCATTGTCAGAAATTTAGAGGATGCTATTCATATCATGCATGACTATTGATGTTTGGCATGGAACACAGTGCTTCTGCTAGGTGATTTGATGAGGCTGGTGTGGGACACTTGGTATCATGAAGCCTTAGAGTCTGGACCTGTTTTTAATTTACATTAATGATCTTACACATTCTTCTACAACGACATTGTTACTATTATTTGTGACAAGTTCACAACTTCAACTGCACCTCGATGTAAAAACGATGTAACACAGGTGCGCCTTATACACAGAGATTTACGGTATGCCCTTCTGGCTCTCAGCAAACAATATTTTATTTAGAAATTATAATTCTTATAATTTCTACATGTGCCGGGAAAGTGATGGTTATAGATGGGTTAATTGAAAGAGAGCAGTTCTAAATGGTAAAGGAAAGCTAATTGCATGACAGGCAGTGTTGGAGTACCTCATAAGCTATGGGTTATGTGGGTTTTGGTGAGGAATGAACAGGATATTGGTATTTATAGATAGTTAGATCATACTCATAGTTTAAAATATGACTTAAACAGAACAGTTCATTCAGATTTAATTGAAAGTGTTCAAGATAAAAATGCACATCAAGATTACAGTAGAGTTTGCAGTTTGATGCTGTAACAATACATTATTCATTAGCCATATTTGAAATGGGTTTGTTTCCTTCATATGTTGATGTTAGTGAGTGAGTGGGATTTGACGTGTTTTAAACTTTTGCATGAGCCAAAATATTATCATATTAAGCTATAGTGATAGTGGGAAATAATTTTATTGAAACTTTGAATAAATACATGCAGTTTTGATGCTCCATAAAACTGATATCTTCTTTTGAGGTATGGTTTGAAATTGTGTTGTCAGTGCTCATGAGGAAAAGCAGTTTAACAATAAATCTTCTCATTTTAATAGTAATTTTAAGTAAAGATAAACTTCAAGCGATATTAGTATACTCAGCATAAATTCTATGATGAATTTAAGCTATATGCAATTTATGTTTCCTTTGTATTAAAAGGAAGGAAACACAACTCTTCAAGATCACCAAGATTTATGTACCACATGACTCCATAATTGCCATATGATTGTCATAAACAGTACATTTCATACATGCAGAGTTACCCAATTAAAAAAAATTATACTCTTCTGTTCATTTTCGTATCATTATTAGAGCCAAATTCACATTGACCATCAAATGAAAAAAAATAATTGTATATGTTATCCATTTCAGCATTATTTATTCTTCGTAATGATTCATTGATATTATTTCATCATGGGATGTAATGTATTTGTTTTAATCAAAATGCTTTCTCTATGCTACACAAAGTCATAACATTATCATATATAGAGGAAGGTTCTGCTTTTTGTAGTGTTTTACCGGAAAAAACGGTCTTGTTTAAAGATAGGAAAGATGAAACATTATTCTTTGTTTCGCAAGTGAAGGAATCTTTTGAAGTACATTTAGTTCATGTATCCAAGTATATGCAATTTATTTTAGAAGATTTAGCCTAAATGAATAGGTAGCTCAGCTCACATTTGCATGATTGCAAGCCTTGTAATATTTTGAAGACATATCTCATGGAGATTGTCATTTAAGTGCCTTGCAATTCCCACATGCCAACTTGGTTTTTATGTTGTACTAAAAAGAGTTCTTTAAATCTTCTTTAATCACAGAATTTTAGAGAAGGAGATCCAGGCACTGCGAATGAATTATGATTATGAGAAGTCTGATCTTAAAGATCAGATTGGAAAGCTACAGCAAGATAATGAGAGACAACAGAGTATCATTGGAGAGGTAGGGTGCCGTTTAATTCTTGAAAATATATATATGCAAAAATAGACATTTAATTAACGAGTTGTTACAATTATTTGTATATATTATTAATTTGAATAGTCAGACTATCTACAAGTGACAGAGGCTTTCTCTTCAGAGCTCCATTGGGACTATACTCTTTATTACAGTAGGAGCTGACTTTGAATTCACTTTTTGATGCTATGTTAGGCAATCTTTGTGAAATATGCATACAACGTAAATACATTATTTAATTAGGCTATTGATCAGAATTTGACTGTTTCCTCCCAAAGTTATCATACAATGAAAATGTAATAATTTTCCATGGAAATAGCATGTCATTTATTTTTGACATTTGTATACATAAATCATTCTCATTGATGATGCTGTACATTTAAAAAAAACTTACTTTATCAAATTAAATCAACAGAATCTGAAGCTAACACCAGCTGCCAGGGTTAGCCAAGCAATACAATTTGAGCTTTCCAGATTGACTAATGAGAACATTGTAAGTGCATGATGATGGGGGTGATGATGGTGATGATTGTGGTGGTGGTGATGATGATGATAATGGTGATGATGATCGTGATGATAATGATGATGATGATGATGATGATGATGATTTTTATGATAATGATGATGATGATGATGATGATGTTTATGATAATGGTGATGATGATGATGATGATGATGATGTTTATGATAATGGTGATGATGATGATGATGATGTTTATGATAATGATGTTGGTGATGATCTATGATGATGCTTATTATGACAGTGATAATGGTGATGATTAGCATGATGGCAAGACAAGATAGGAATGATTGCGATAATAATGAAAATGGTGATGATCATAGTTATTTTTGTTATAGATGAAATTGCCACTGAAGTCAGTATTAAATAGTGGTGATACATAGAATTTGCTGAAACGATTGATATAGGGTTGCTGTAACCATGAAATATTTAGAATGTATGAAAATACATTATTAAGATGAAATTTGTATAGAAGATTTATTTTGAAAAGTTTTGGATTTGACTTGTGTCCATATATTTTTGATAATGTATTATGAGCATTAATCATATGACCACCTATTACCCAGGTAATGACAGTTGTCTAATTTGTTTCTACAACCTTTAAACCCATGTTTTCCTCTACCTTTACATCATTCATTCCCTTCTTGTTCTTCCTTCTTAGAATCTAATGGAGGAGAAGGAATACCTGGAGAAGTTTGTGAAGAAACTCAAGAAGCAGCTCAAGGCAGCTCACAAGAGAATGCAATCAACATCATCAGCTGAACTGGGAGGAGGTATAAACCAGTTTGCCCTTCCCCCCCCCCCCCACCCCTCCCTGGATTCAATTGGTCCATATTTAAATCTAGACAAACTATCATAGTAACAGAAAACTTCTTGGAATATGAAAAAGCCCTCAAATTATTTGAAAAAAAATAAAGGGGACTAGAGCTATCATACATATAGTACAAAAATACAAACTTATTAAAATTCTTTTGAAATGAACTTGATTCCAAAGGTCATATTTTATCTGGAAATTACACTACATTTAAACTGTTAACTGGGGAAAAAGCTCCACTAATACTGGTATATATTTTAAGAATGATGTGTTCATGTATCACCACAATCTCTCCTGTTTGCTATGCTAAATTTGTACTAATTTTCCAGCCCATCTATCAAAATGTTCCTGTGTGAGGGAGAGTTCAGATTGCTCAGTGCCTAAGTTCCTGACAAAATATAGCAATGCAATGAAGTTGGGATTAATTTATCATTACCTCTAGCTGCAGTGTTTCCAAAGACAACATTAGCAAAACCAAAGCCTTGTTGTAATGTTGGCCAACTTGCAGGGACACCGCTAGTATGTGCTGGTGAAATATGACTACATCTTAATTGAGGCATCACTATAAAAAGATTTTGACAGCTTGTATCAAACTTTGCATGCCACAATTAATTCATCCTAAGTTAGAAAAGGATGAGAAGGACAATTAAACAACAGATATTAAGCTTGTGATACATGACTAGTGATAAAGCAGAAAAGTTGTATATTTGCACTAATCAGGAGTCGATGGCGGGCTTGAAACAGTGGTTGAAAACCCAGTAGAACCGTGTCAAGAGAGTCCTACAGAGGAAACAAAGGGCAAGTTTGCAACACCACCAAGAACATTACTCTCCACCAAGTCTACATGTACTTGTGTATCAGCATACTCAGCATGAGAAAATTGTCCACTTACATCCCCTCCCATCAATATATATTTGTGAACCATTTGTGAACCAAGTCAACATGCAGAACCCCCCCCCCCCTCCCTCTTCTTTATCATTTTGCTCCAAGGAATTTAAATATAGTGATTGAATATCAAATTTATAAAGCTACCACAAATTGCATAAATGTACACATCAATTACTCAGATATACCAGATACGATACCAATATTTCAACTCCTTTTATTTCATTGGACCGTTGTGAACCAACTCAATATTCAAACCCCCCCCCCCCCATCCATAATCATTTATTCCACACACCTTATAAAGTTACCACAAATTATATGAAAACATACATCAGTTACACAGGTTATGTGATTACTTTATATCTTGTATCAGTTCAGAACTCGTACATGTACATATATCTCCATGAAACTTGACATATATATGTGTGTGCGTGGTTTGTTTGTTTTTCTTTATCATAAATCATAACAAATTTATCATTTGTGATATTACACAGGGTGGTTGATTTATTTCATTGTCATTCTCATTTGGTTAAAGAAGACTTCACACATAGGCTACATATACAAAGGCACTCCCATGTAGCACATAGTTATATGTAGAATGATATTTCATTATACATGTTGTAAAACATACTCGGGTGTTCATGTATATTATGCATTCAAGGATACATTATCTTGATCCATATCAACCTACATTACCTATTACAATTAGATAATAGTACTCGAGCTGTCATTTCTCCATTAAACATTACTGTTCAATAATGTCAGGTCTTGTAATCATGTGAATGCATATATTTGGCAGCAGTGTATATTATTGAAAGTACAGTCAAACCTGCTTTAGTGGCCACCTCTCTACAAAGACCACATTTTTTCCCCTTGAAAATGGTTTCTCATTGCATCATGTACTAAAGGAACCTGTCTACAAAGACCACTTTTTGTGTTTCCCTTGGGCGGTCGCTATAGACAGGTTTGACTGTATATGAAACCATAAATGTACCTACATCCAACCTTTTGAGCTAACTCTTCCCTTTGCAGCCCTTGTGCCCTACGTAAATGTCACATTCTTCCGTCTTGTATACCTCCGTCTTCGTACCTCCTGGATTTTCAGAATTTTAGCCTTTCCTTATTGGCTCTTTTGCCACCGGATCAGTAAGTACATTGAGGTCATGTGATCTTGGACGTACCAATCAGCTAGTTCCATTTGGGGGAAAGGTAGTCTATGAAACAGACTATGAAACCTTTCTATTATTTCATCTTAGTGTACCCCCCCTCCTTCTTTCCTTCTTGCCTGATCTGTCTGTCTGTCTTAACAAGTATTTATTCAGGGCATGAACAATAATCCCAGAAATGTATACTACCTAGACTAAAAAACTAATGCCAGAGAAGACAATAATTTGCATTGCATAACGGACAAGTTTGGAATTAGTGGAATATCTCTTCTAAGGCAATTTGTAAGCTTCCCTATCAATTTCAATAATTAAGGTAAATTGGTAATACCTGCAAAGTATTGAAGTCAATTTTATTAGAATACGAGAGCATTAATTCAAAGATGATAACAAATCATTTACAAATGATTTATTTAATTTATACATTGGCTCAACGTTATGACATTTTATAGCACTTTTACATGGTTGCTTATTTGACAAATTTGGGAAAGGATAAAAAATGGTAAAAGGAAAAAAAGCCATGTGCACACACATGAAAAATGCATTTGTACTTATGCTAACATCATGCTTCTTGTCTCTTTTAACCAAATTTAACTAACTAAACTAATATTAACAAATTTCTTTCTTGCTTCAAGCCTTTGGTTGCATTATTTCTAAGACTTTAATTTTCCTCTGTCTTAGATCGACAGCAATATATATATATATATATATATTAAGCCCTTGTTTTATGCTTTATGTCACCTCTATGTTTCGCTTCTGACCCCCTTTTATTTCTGCCAATCCACTCTCTTTGTCTCTGTTTCTCACATGATATGGACGTCCAAGACAATGATCCTCAAGTACTTATGTATATCAAGTGGTATCACCTTCCCAGTTTCCAATACATTTCAAGTTTGGTACTGGTCAATGCGATCACATTGTGAAAGAAACTGTTTGCCATCAATTGAGAAAGGTTGATGATGTAGGATAAAGTTTACTGTGAGGTTTTTTAATGATCAAAATCAAAAGAAATCAACTCAATCTTGCTGAAATTACATGCACGACATATGGAAATTGGTACATGTGATTACACACAAGCGGAATGAAAGTTTGGCCCAAACTTTTCTACCATTTCTTGTCATATTGTAGGGGACATTTCTTATGTTCTACAAACTGACATAAACAAATTAGCTCACAAATTACATCACATCTTTACCGAATCTCAATCTTCTCTTTATATTTGTTCGTCAAAGAAATTGATTGGTGTATGAATCAATTTCTTTCCTGAGAACTTGGGTTAACAAGAGTGTTTGGGAAAAGGAAATTAATAAATTTTATAGTTGATACTGTATTCAATTGGCTATTTAATACTCTAATCAGATTTAGAAATAACCAAGGAACTTTGATTCATATAATACTAGAATTCTATTATATGCTTCATTCACATATACGACTTTCATTCATGGGACAATATATTCACCATGTTATATGTAAGGTACATCTCTGTATCATGTAATAGGACTTATTCTCTTTGTTATTTGATGTGTATTTACAATATAACAACAACAACAAAACATTGTGAATTAATGTTATACCGTAATGCAAATGACCCAATTTGATAAATTATGATTTCAAACTTATACTTGGAGTTTGAGGAATCTTGGATGGTATTTTTATTTTCATTTTACATTAGGAAGGTTAAATGCTTGAGATGAAGAACATATTTTCCCCAACATTTTATTAAGTTGTTTAAATAGTGGACAAAGTAATGTATTTTAAATAAAGTATAATTTATTTCTGTTCTCTGTTCCATCCATACACAACACACATTGATGCACAGAGAAATTTGAGTTTCTATGTTCTAAACTCAATACTTTCAACTATTATACTTGTTTAAATAAGACCAAAAAAATTGTTAATAACACATCAATTTGTTTTCATCAAAATCTCGACCACACAAAAGAACCATTTTTTTTCTTTGTAGGTATGATTTTAGTCAGCTGTTATTACATTACTATAGACTTCGCACAAAAAGTAAAGGAATGAACCATGTATTTGTTTTACTCCTTCCACTATCGAACAGTGGATTTCAACGTTGCATGTCACAATTGCTTCATATGTCTCACATGTATCATTTACATCACAACAATTCAATTTAGGTCACCACAAACAAAAAGTCTACCTGCAAAACCAGACACTTTCCCAACATCAAACTTTTGCAAATTGTAAATGACAGTCCTTTTCTCATCAAGAAACTCTTGTGAATTTCAAATAGTCCGTACAATACCAGTTATGGTTCAAGTCTTTGGGGGCATGAATTTTTTTTTGGAAAATCTTAACCTCTCGCTAAAGTTTGCAAAGGTTTTATGCACACAAAGGTTTTTGGTGTTACAGTATGTGATTGTGATGATGTGTAACCATATAATGTCCTCCTCTACCTCACAGTGGCCACAGTCAACAACATTCCGGATGTGCACCTCTCCGGGGTACCGTCAGAGTTCAGTGACACGCCCGAGTCATCACAAGCCAACGTGAGGGTGAAGGAACGGGAGGAGATGATGGGTATGCTGGAGTACAAGGCAGAGGATGAACCCAAACTACTCAAGATGGTCATCATAGGTAGGAAAGATTGGATTGGATGGGATTCAGTTTAAAATGTGGATACTATTGACCTGGTGGCACCATCTGTAAGATGAACTGCTGTATGTAGAAAATTACTAATGTACATGTGAATGAAAGAAAAGCATAATCAAGATATGCAAATTGAAAATGTGAATATGGCCTATGGATCTCAAAGTTTACATACCTTTAAAGAAATATCAATTTTGTATGTTTTTATATGTGGTAGTCATGATTATAAGTGAACCTTTTATTAAGTCATAGTTTTTGGAATGGGTGTTTCATTCATCCACACTTTAATTAGTAGTGTGAGGATAATAGAGGCCCTTTAAAAGAAAAGTTGAATTATGATGATAAGGTTGAGGACAAGAAGATAAATAAGAAATAAAAGCAGAAGCGATCTAGGACTTTGGGGGTATGTGTTTGACAACTTGTTTATCAAAATGGTTTAATCAGACAAATTTAAACATCAAATCTGGAAGTGTTGTCTTTGGTCTAGGACCAAGGTGTCAATGTGGCCCATGGTTGACTCCAAGAGATTAACTTAATTTTGAGATTCAATGCATCTCCAGTATGAATTAAATCTCCACAATAGTTATCAAAGTAGACTGGTGACATCTCTCCATTTCTCCCACTATCAACAGACTTCGTCCCTGAAGTAGCAGAGGGTCACCTGCCTGGCCTACCAGCATACATCATCTTCATGTGTATCCGCCATGCTGACTTTGTCAATGATGATAGGAAGGTCAAAGCCCTACTCACAGGGGTCATCAATGGTATCAAGAAAACTGTCAAGGTCAGTGTCAAGGACATTTATTGCAGCCATTTTGATTTGTTATATTTATTAAATTACTGAATTCATCTTCATTCGGGAAAACCTGCAGTATGAATTTACGGATGTTCAAAGGGTATATAGATTCATGATGGAAATTTAGAAAACAAAATATACTTTTGAAATCATATATTTAGGTGGAAAATTCACCTACTTATTTCTGTGTAATTTAGAAAGTCATGTGGATGATTTAATTGCAATATTTCATACCATTTTTGAAAATATACTTTTAGTGTAGCATCTCCAGAAGATTTATGTGAGCTTGAACAAGTCATATTTATGGACTGAAGGAGTCAGATTCGAAAGTGTGAAATATTGTTATTATATCATTTAATAGAATTTATTTTGCACTCAAGTATCAAAGACACACAAGTAATTTAGAAACAATTTCAAACTTGACCAAAATACCTATACGTATAGTTCAACAAAGCATATGCTTTAAAATCCACTGATGGATCGTGTCAAAGCATTTTAATAATTCAGTAATTCAGATTTTCATTATTCTTTCTTTCCTCTTAATTTTGTTTTCTTATTGTACAGAAACACTTTGAAGACTTTGAGTATGTCTCCTTCTGGTTGACAAACGCAACAAGGCTCCTTCATAATCTCAAACAGTACAGTGGAGAGGAGGTGAGATATTTAGATTCTAATCACATGAATCATGGCATGAAATTTTGAATTAAAGGTTTGATTCCGGAGTCTAGTATTATTACAAACATCCATGGAAGTAATATGTTATTATAGGTCATGCATTCATTTAGGTTGTTTAACATTGTCTGCTTTTTACTTCATATATATGTTTGCATGCTATGTTTTCTGTTTGTGAAGACTTCATATATTCCAGTCTTTTAATGCTTGATTTTGTTTAAATAATAGTCTAACTATAAGTCTATTCTGACCCTATTCCTTGAAAATCATTCAGTGAGAAATCATTTAAGTGTTTAATAATCAAAAATTCATGATGAATATGTTTGTGGTTGAGATTGATGTGGCAATTATTTTACTAATTTCAACAAATTTACAATGCGACTTCTGATGAGTAGGAAAGAAGGGCCATGAAGGTATAGTAATCATCTCTTTTTTGGGAAGCCAACTTTAATATGGTTAAACTTGCATGAAAGAAACCGGTTCATTCAGGGTTGTAGCTTTTCTTCAGTTGTTTAACTACTACCTAGCAATTTGAAGGGTTATGTAAGGTAATAAACAAGGAGGTAGGAATGTGGTTGGAGGTCCCTAGGACTGCAAGATGTTTGCCAGTAATAGTGGGGTTTTTTCTACATCAATTGTCCTTAGCAACAGGTTTTATATTAGCTTGCTATTGTCTTTCCTTTTTCTTTTGTTGGTCCCTCATTCTCTTGTGTTTTCATTCTTCCTGTCTATCACTTGCTATGTGCATAGCTCTGGTAAAATTTCCAAAGTATTTCATTTCCTAAAAAGATAGAAGAAATGAAAAAAACCCTTGTCTTGAATTAGTTCCTCTTCTTAAAATAATTTTAAAGAATGTTGCATTAGAAAGCAGGTAGAAACCAAAACACCTATGTATTTCTTTATTGACTTGAATGATAACAAGTTTATTACAAGCAAAGACTGTAATTTAATACTTGCATAACTTCACAATGGGCCAATTTGCTAATTCACATGTACATGTATGTACAGTGTATTATATTTCTAGACCAGGGGTAATGGGTACCGGTACCCTGATATGTACAGTGTACCGGTATTAATCTAGTCACATTGGTATATTGACTGACTCTTAACCAACCAATAACTTGGTCATTCAAGTTAATATGAGTTTTTGTGTGTTTTTCAGAGCCAGATGAAAAGAGCATATCTACATAGTTTCACACTTTCAAGTTTTGATAATGTTCTAGTATAACTTAGATCCTGGGCCTTATGATTCTACAGTCTTCTAGTGCTTTTGTAAAATGTATAAGATTACCATTGTTTGATCTGTTGTGGTTCTGGTATCTGTCTTGTTAGTGTAAACAATGACATGACTGTATAATTATAAAGAGGAATCAACAGAAGAGACCACTTTTCCACTCTCTAACCCTCCCTCCTTGTGTTCTCCTTCTGCAGAGTTTCTCATCAAAGAACACGGAGCGACAGAACGAGCACTGTTTGCGAAACTTTGACCTCTCAGAGTACCGTCATGTGATGAATGATCTTGGGATCCATATCTATCAGATGCTCATCAGAATCATTGAGAATAGCGTCCAGCCCATGATAGGTAAGATACAGGTGGATGGCCGGCATGATAGGGATCGACAGGTGTCATTATCAGTGATGTGACATTTATGATTAGGGTTAAAATTGGGTACTCGGTTAGGTTTAGGGTTAGGGTTGGGTATAGTTTTGGGTCTAGGATTGAGGTTAAGAATTTAGTTAGTGGAGGAACTAATTATTATTGTTGCAGGAGCAGGTTTTAGAACAAAATGACTGAGGGTCGTTTTCTAATAGAGAAATAGATGTTAGGCACTTTCCGTATTGCTTAAAGTTCCTTTATCTTTTGATATACATGTAAAGTAATGCTAGCTATTGGCATTTGATTTTTTAATGTCAGGTATGTAAAAGGAGTGGGACACAGAGAAATGATATTGTTGGCGTAAGTTCAAATCATTTTGAGATTTATTTGTTGGAGAAGAGAATGGGGTCACAGAGTCTGTATTTGACAGGTGAATTTTTAAGATGAAGCAGCAAACAATAAGGAAGTTCTTTTGTATTTTTGTAACTGTTCCGTTATTATGTGATTGTTTAGTGTCAGCCATATTGAGAAAAGATTTTGAATGTCCTCATAACATGATTCATACTTTTTCTTGTACATGCAGTGACAGCCATGTTGGAAGGGGAGATGGCCGGGTTGGTGAGCAGCAAACCCACAGGGGTCAGGGGTCGTAACTCAACCATTAGAGAACGAGAGGTCAAGGATGTCTCGATAGACTCTCTCATCAAACAGGTCAGTTGTCTATTTCTAATGCAATAGAAATAATAATTATTGTATGTGGGTTTGAAAATGTAGCTTGCCTAACACATTGCAAATGATTTCCATTCTATCAAATGTGCATCAGTCTTTAATCAGTTTAAACATGGACATAAGCTCAGTTATCTATGGGTTAAAGAATCAACTTCTTCCTTCGACGAATTTCAAGTTTTGCCTCTAGGTACATATAGTTTGTTTACAATGTTAAGATTTTGTTGATGTTTCAATATTACCTTTTTATTTATTTGCATACAATTCATTCAAAATCACAAATTATATTGTGGAAAATATTTCCAAAACTTTGATCTCACACTATTCTGATTTCTCGGATTCTGAGGCTTTTACTCTTGGGATTCATAAATAACTTGAAGTAATGGCAAAAATAATGGTGATTAGCATAGGGATATTGATTTTTTAAAATAATAATTATGATGAATTAGGTGATATAATAGAGAAGGTGGCGATTACATTTGCTGTTTATTAGTGTGATATGCAAATGTTTTGTTCATATGTTTGAAATATAAGCTAACATGTACATGTAGAGTATGTTCAAGCCAGCACTTCATTGAAATCTTTCTTCCTTTTCTGATCAGTTGGGAACATATATAACGGTGATGAACGTCCATGGTATGGACCCAGAACTAGTCAAACAGGTCGCAAGACAGGTACGTACTCACTATATGTGTCTCTTAACATTCTTCTCTTCTTTATATGCGGATGCTAGTCCTTCTCCACATCATTGTGATGAAAGAAGTATGCTTCATTTAAAGTGATGGATTGCTAAAGATGTTATGTTGAATGGATAATCTATCTCTGTGTCGACCAGTTGGATAGGCTGTGTGATGTTACACACAATCTGTTTTGTTGCTTTACACATCAGAAATATATCTGATATCCACAATTAGGTATTTTTTGTACATCAAGCACACAAAAATGTTAGAAAAAATTGTATTTTGTCAACCATATCAAGTAAACATTTGGCCAGATCTTAAGTTCTTGACATATCTTTTGAAAACTAGATAATTGTTTGAATAAAAGAAATATATTAATTTTGTTTGCAATTTTTGTCTGTACAGGCCTTGTATTTGATCACAGCCAGTACTATTAACAACATACTTCTGAGGAAAGACATGTGCCATTGGTCCAAGGGAGTACAAATCAGGTAAAACAAATACATTTTTTTCTTCTTCTAGAACTAGTTTATGTTTCAATTCATTTCATGTTTTATTGTATTTGATTTAGTTTTAGAGACACCGATTTTAAACCATTTTATACTGCAATGTTCTGATGAGAGTTTGCTGCTTTGGTGTAGTGTAAAGATTGTCACAAATTGGTTTGTGGATACAGGACATTGCTATAATGAATTTAATTGTGATTGTGATCATGATTATATGATGCAGTTAGGACAGGTCAACTTGAAAAGTTGAAAAGATAGATTTTCAGGTGAACCTTTTCAGCTTCAGTATTAAGCAGTCTAAAATGTACTAAGATAGCAAATATATATATATATATATATATATATATATATATCAACAAATATCTATATGCTCATTACTGAATGCTTTATTATTACACCACCGAAATAACATTGTATTGATTTCATCTTTCTCTCTCTCTCTCTCTCTCTCTTTCTCTCTCTGTCTGTCTCTCTCTCTCTCTCTCTCTCTCTCTCTCTCTCTCTCTCTCTCTCTCTCTCTATCCAGGTATAACCTGAGTGAGCTTGAGGAGTGGCTCAGGTCAAGTCGTCTCTATGACAAGATGATGGAGACGACCCTTGAACCCTTGGTTCAGGTCGCGCAGCTTCTCCAGGTTAAGAAGAGAACAGACGATGATGTGGGTATCATCTGTGACACATGTACTCAACTCACAGTCACACAGGTGAGAAAGCACTAGAAACCATCATAAAATACTTGATAGTTATTGTTGATAGAGCTAAACCTGCCAATAGAGATATCTACAGGCACTTCCATTGTTTTACTTGAACTTGAAGCCTGTATGGCTTTCAGCAGATTCTTTTAAAATTACCTGTCCATAAGAACACTAAAACAGTTTGGTTCATTTCCCATGATAATCATTGTATGAAAGTGAACCTGTACACAATCATCATATCTTTGTATAGACTGTTTTTATGTCTCTTCTTATTGATCTTTGTTTCAAGGTATTACTGTATTTTGATGTATTAGATTTGCATTTTATTGAAAGTGCCTCAAGACTGGCACACCTTAGAAAGTTTGTTTGCTCTACACGTATTGATTTACTGATGTCTGTTTGACATGTAAGATTTTCAAGGTATTTTGTTGGGTATTTCATGTGTTGTTGGTTGTTCCTCCATTGAATTTGTATTTCTTATATTCTTTCCTCAGATCATCAAGATCCTCAACCTGTACACGCCGGATGAATACGAGAAGAGAACCGAGATCGCATTCATCCGCAAGGTCCAGTCACGTCTTGCGAACCGGAACGACCCCAAGCGCGAGTCGCAGCTCCTTATCGACGCCAAGCACACATTCCCGGTCACGTTCCCGTACAACCCATCAAGCGTGGAACTGAACGAGATCACGATACCCAGCTCCTTTCATTTGGACTTCCTTAAAAAGCTCTGAACATGTGTCCGTCAGCGGGTGTTCATAAGAGACTTTGCTATAGAGCACAATGATGAATAACTCATTCTACAAGTATTAGGCACATTTCACACTTGGGATTGTGCATGGATCTGATCAGGTACTAAGGTAGTTTCATGACAGGAGGAATACTCTCTTCGTGGATGTCTCCCTGCACTGGATAGTATATTAATCAGCAGAGTAATATTATCTGTATTTCATTTCATTCTAATCTGGTTTGTCTGGATATCACCCTTCTAGCTTACCAATCTAAACGCTGTGTACTGTCTGTGTAGAGTTACATCTTGGAAGGTGAAGAGGAGAGTCACTTGGAAATTTATTTCTTATCAAAAGAAAATGTGTCTAAAGATCTTTGATTTCTCAAAGTTTAAAACAAATAACAGTAATTATTTTCTTCTTGTGTTTCACAAAGCAGTAATATGATTTGTAAAAGTTTACAAGGTGTAATATTATTGTTACTCCTGCAATCCTTCTATCCATCTTATTCATATTTAATGTTTTTGTTGCTTATTTGAAATTAAATGTTCAAAGATACATGATACAAAGATGAAATACAGGACGATGATAGACATTGGAGTTCCGCACAATCATATTTTGTCAAGGAAAGAGTGTAACCCATTTTTGTGTAATTATATAAACGGGATAAGCTGTACTCGGTGGAAAGCAGATATGTAGCGTGTTATGTTTAGTAGAGGATTCATACATACAGTCATTTCTAGTTGTAGTTCTGCTTGCCAATAAATTGTTGAGGTTTTCTCTATCATAGAAAATTATGAGAATATGTTAAGTATGCATGTCCTCTTTAGCAAGTGCAATCTAAAAATTATGAGATTTAAAGGAATTTTCATCTTGGGAATTTACAGCTGGTATACAAAAGCCTATTAGATTGCAAAAAAATTAAATAATTACAAATTTTGGGATGTGGACAGAATCCTTCACCCGCATTTACAATATTCTTGGATTTTTTCCATGAATTACGCATATTAAAGTAGGTTCATGATTATTAAAGAATACTTTCATTTCATATTTGCCAATTATTAAATCATTGAACAATATAGAAATTAGGCAAGGTGAAATAGCACATATTTCTGTGTTTGCCTTTGTTCAGTTTTTTTCTATACAATATTTCATAGCTAGACAATTGAGTTATTGACTGTAGAAGAAATGCGCTTTCGTCACTGATGTTGCCTATATCCTAAACAATTCCGTTTTCAAGAAGTCTGTGATTCCCGTAATACACTATAGATGCTTAGAAGAGGTACCAGTGAGCAAAGGTCTCTACATTGTATTGGATATGATTATAGATTATCATGTACACCAATTCATTGCATTTTGTACAAGTGACAATTTTTATAGGTCTAGTGAAAGTGACAAATGCACAAAGAATTCATCAACTTAACAAACTGGATTTCAGATACACCAAATGTATTCTACACAGAGCATATCAGATTGGAATATGGCCGTTTCAAATTGACATTTTGTGTATTTGCAATTTTGTTCTAAATCTCATACTTTCAGCACAGAATAACTTGGTTGTTGTTATTGTCCTGTATTACCATGTCATTATCTTTATTCAGATTCATAGTTTTTGTTGTTTATTTTTATTGTATTCTGATGTTTTATGTATGTGAATTGTTTAGAGGTTGAAAAATAATTCTGTTTATCAAAATACCAAGGTAACACAGTGCTTCCAGCCAATCAATCTTTATACTTGTGTTTATTTGACAGAGAGAGATCAAAGTTATGATTGTGGTCAGTTATTGTGTAACTCTGGAGCTATATTTTTCATTCTCTTTCTTTCACTCCCTTTTTATATCTCTCTCTCTCTCTCTCTCTCTCTCTCTCTTACATTTCACTATATTTTCAATTTTCCCTTTCTCTCTTTCTCTCATTGTTCCACAATGCATTCCAGAATCATTGTATATATTCACTCATTTTCATTTTAGCTGATTGTTTTGTGGACAAAGAAAGCATTTTAATGTTAAACCTCCTATTTGTTTCTTTGTTATGAATGTTTTATGATCAAACTTGGAGATTAATGTACATTGGGGAATTGGTTTTAGTCTGTAAATTGGACAACTCTATTTATGACTTCAAATTCATCATATTCATTATATAAAAGTGGAAAAGAGGTGAGAAAGACATTCCTTTTTAAGGAAGATTTTCAGATTGGATTCTGTGTTTGAATTGTGTAAACAGCTTATGATTGTATTCTTTGTGATAGTATTTGTAAGTATTCGGTTGAGTTATATTCAGAGTTATGACCGGAAAAAAAATATCATGTCATGTCAAAGAAAGAGTATTTTTATAAGATGTTGCGGTATTATAAGCTTGATGCAAAGTTTGATTAAACATCACTTTATGCTTTTCTTCCCTAAAAACAGCATATTTTACATATTCTTCCTCAGAATTGTTGACATTGAAGTGACATACATCACGCATTGTGTAAAATGGCTGCAAAACAAGGAGATTGAAAATATAAATTACAATCCATGTATATTTATTTTAGATTAAAGCTTGAATGTATTAGCAAGCATAAGCTAGTTCATAGCAATATTTGTATAATTCTTTCTTTTTCTGATTAAAAGAAATGAATAGAAAATTGAATTCAGAAATTTACAATTAAGTAGCTCTTACACATATATGTCTTGGTTTTATTCTAGGTACCTCTAAAATGTTATAAACAGTAAATCTCCCTTAACATAAAAACATTTTAAATGGCTTTATACTGATCTCGAGGTGTTGGGACAGTTTTGAAAATGTTACTTATTTCTACCTTCTCTTGTAATATCAATATTTATATAAAATTAAGTGACATGGAGAAGAGGAAAAACAGTACTCGTGCTTGGCTACACATTATTTGTAGTAACACGAACCCAAATTGTTCTGCTGTATATTGACAATCCGAGTGTAACTTAAGCCATGCAGTCCCAATTATTGAAGATATATTTGTATTCAGAAGATTAGTATCTTTATTTTCTCCAATCATGTACAGGTAAGATTTTGTGAGAAAGTTTGACAAAAAGATGTAAATTTAACATGTGTATAAAAAGTGCAAGTACATCCACTATGCCTCTGCAATTCTTTTCTAAGTATTCATCGTGTAAAATTATGCACAGCTGTAAAACATGGCACAAGTAAAGAATGTTTAGTGTTGTACATCACAAGTAAAACAATAAAATTGTTTCCCCGAACACAAGATCATGTAAATGCACACCAAATGAATCACTTGATGTGAAAGGGCAATATAATTGATAATGAAATTATTGTGCTAATTATTGGCTGATATATGATATGACAAAATAAAGTTCAGATTAATACTTGCGTACCGGGTATGTGTTGTTTGAGATTTTAAATATCAATATCAATTCATTCAATGTAGATGTAAAGCAAAGCAGTCTTTCATAAAATTACAGTCAAGAAAAGGGACATTTAGAATACGACAATGTGGATGGACCTTAGCGATGTTTTTGTGTTTTTTGCACTTTACAAAGGGATGCTCATGTATATCTTTGTTATTCCGCATACATATAAATGTTCACAAACCTGCCAATTTGCCGATGATCAATTTTTTTTTCTTGGGTAATCGGTTGTTTAATTATCGTCTTATGTATTCTCATGTTTATAACAAATTTCTTTACTTTACATGATGTTTTTAGCTTAATCAATTAATTATATGAGTTTTAGAACAGAGGTCAGTAGAAATTCTTTTTCTGTTTAGCATATGATTCTAAAAAGATATCTTAATTTATTCATAGACTATGAGGGAACGGTGTGTGAAAGAGTCAATATGAAATGAAATCCTTCAATCTACTTATATATTGTGATTTAATAATCTTTCTTTATGATGATTTGGCTTTCAATAAATTGGTGAATGAAATAGATTATCTGAAAATTTGTAGACCATATATTTTGTTTATGTATTGGTATATTACCAATCACAATATATATATTTCTTAGATTTTAGATTCTCACAATTTGGGGTGGAAGTCAACTTTTGAGCCTCGTAGGTGACGATTAATATTGGATAATTTGGTGTAGATATTATGACTTGAGAAGAGATTATGTATAGCAGCTTTAAGTGGTAAAAATATATGTGGTGTACATGTTCAAGAAGATTGTTTTTACAGTAAAAACAGAAAGATTAAATGCACCTAAATGTAGCAAATATTGTCAAAATGTGTGACCTTGTTTTTATTTTCTGATGCTCTTTATGCATATGTATTGCTCCTGGTGACGTCAAAGCTTGCTAGAGACTTGCCAGACATAGCAATGACTAGTATGTGGAAAGTGGATTCAATCCCAAGAGCAGGTGAATGACATGGCTGGTGACCAGAGGTTCTGTAGAGAAACATGCATGAATAATTTTTTGAAATACATTTAGAAAATAGGTCTATTGACCTTCTACATATCAAGGGTTCAGTGACACAAAGACGTAACTCAATATTTTGCCAAAATGAGTATTTCATATCAAAATGTCAGAAAAATGTGGACTTTCCAGGAAACACAAAGACTTAACTCCACCCAACACCCAATTGAAGTCAATGGCTAGTGAAACATAGACTTAAGGCCCAAGTGCTCAGAGACACATAAACCACTTTTTCTCAAAACGGCCAATATGGAGTTACGTCTTCGTGTCACTCACCCCTCAATATATCTCTTGCTATCCTCTCCTATTTCTCTCTCTCTTAGATTAGCACATCACTCTGCACAACATGTCTAGCGTACAAATACCAACGAATTGTTAACTAAGCAAACAGGATACAACTGTGTTAGGACTGAATTTTTCATTGCACACAAACACTTTTACATACAGAGTCACCTACTACACATTGAACTCTAATAAATAATATAAAATGTCTCGCATCATACATCACCCTGCAATCTGATCGCTACAATTTCAAAATTTGTTCACAGCAAATTCTATATACACTTTCTGACACTGATGGCAATGCTGGTTTTTACCCCCCTTTATAAATAATCTACAGTGGTTGTTTGAGTTGTCATTAACTGGTTGACCCATACAGCTATAGTAATATATTTAACTTTTATTTAACCAACAAAACACAACTGTCAGTAGGTTAGGTTTGTCAGCAGGGTAAAAAAGGAGGCATTGGTATAAAAAAACACTGCCATGTATTGTTATAAAGGAATTGTCCATTATTCATATTTACCTGTCAACTACCCCCCCTCAACAAAAAGGGACACACATCACAGAACCCCCTGTATTTGCCCACCTCTTCAATCCCTCCAAGCAATCCATCCCCACCCCCGTTATCTTCACAGGAGGGAAACAACAACAATGAAAATACAACTTCATATCAATGGAAAGCTGAATGAACATAGAATACATATATATAAAGGAATACAAATTTGTTTCCCTTTCAGTATTGCACCAAAGAAAACCCCTCCAAATTACTCGTCAACAGGGGGTCAAATTTGCCGCAGTTGCGTTGACAACATTACATGTGGACCAGATTGGCTCGCCTATATAGCTGAGGCGATGAGCCATGCTTAATTAATGCAAAGTCAATGTGAATATTCGTACTCCATAATATTAGATGATGTCAACGAGTCAATAGCTAGTTTTTAGGTTTGAGTTTTCAGAGAGCTGTTATTCCTCTGACAGACACTAAAATAGCATGTTATTGTTATCATTGTAATGTATAACTTTAAGCGTTCCATTGATATATGATGCATGTATTTCATTTTTCACTTCCGACAGGGTCTTTAATACATGAACATGGAACTGAAAAGAATTTATTCAGTACTGAAATCCAATGCCCACATCATGATGGGGGCTTATTTGCATATTCACTTGCGCCACAAAAGACCTCAAAATCAGATTGCCAGACATAATTTCAGCATCCTTAACCCATACTTCTTCACAGAAAGTTCAAGTATACAACATAGTCCTGACTAATACCTCATGCATTAGACACATCGCCAAACCTACTCCAAACCGACTTTAAACATGAATGATTCTTGGCCATTCACTGTAATGTCATATTTTGTTCGGTCCGTTGTCAGAGGTACGAGCCACAAAGTTCATCACCGCAAGGTTGTCGATGATGGGAATGATGAAACTCTGGTTTGATTCTCTACCTCATCTGGATTTCTCCTCTGATGTTGGCCATCCTGAGTGGAATCAGTTCCGTCATCTCTCTGCAAAGATCAAGTTCATCCTACAAGAAAAGAGGTGTAAAGCATAACAGATCAATGTTAGAACAGGGAACAATAAATTATTGTTGCTGTCTTGTGTGTTAACTTGTGCATCTCAATGCAGGCATGGGTTCAGGGAAACACACTCCATTCCTCGGACTAGAATGTTAACTGGAGGTCCGGTATTTAGTGTGCCTGCAATACACAACTGTTAATCTACATACAGGGCCTTGTTTCATAAAAAATGTGGCAGCCAATCAAATGCCACAATTTCAGTAGCTTATAACAGTTATTGTAACTTGTTATTGATAACAAGTTTCATAAAAACAGGGCTGTGATCTTTGTGATAAGCTAGCTGCACATCCCCTTTGAAGATTTTAAGTAGAAGAAAGGTATACATCTAAGACCATATATCTGGAATATAATCCCACCCCATCCCTGACGGTTATCCTTGGGGAAGGGGGTGAGGGAAGCTGTAGTTAACCTAAGGTGTTACTAGGTGGTGCTAGGATCATTTAAAATCGAAATTGAGCTAGAAAATACACAGGCTTAGGAGGTGCAGCCATAGCTTACCTTGACTATATCCTTATGATCAGGATTCTTATCACAGTAGTCTACTATTGCCTTGTAGCTATCCAAACTGAAAGATAGAGAAGGAGAGAAGGAAGTTAAGACATGCAGTGGACGGTAGAGACACGATACTGGCTTTTATTAATGACTTCCAGAAAATCAAAGCAAATTAAATCAACATATGCAATATGGGAATACAATATATCACAAGAGATATTAAGCTGACCAAAATTCACAAATGTTGCACGAGTAAAAACAAATAAAAATACAAAACAACAGGTAATTATGATTTCTAGTACTGATAGTCAGATGAAATCAACAATATTTTAATGTTAATTAGGTGTTGTATAAGACATGTTGGGGCTGAGAAGTTAATTCCATTACAGTTGATTAGAAAGTCATAACATAAAGTGTACAGAAATGTAACAAAAGATATTTAAAAAATAATTTGATAATAAAATAGTTGATGAGAAGCCCCTGCTCACTTACCTGAGCTGCAGATAGTCCAATCTTTCAGGAGGGCTAGGTGTTACAAACTTTGAATATCTGTAGAAAAAGTGACAGAGTTATATGAGTTTTATGACATATAAATATTTGGCTACCAATTAAGTTTACATATTCAGGCCCCAAACTGTATGTATTTGACATAATTAAAATACAGCAGAATTCATAAAATATTAGAATAAAGAAAGAAGGGATCCAAAAACCAAGAATTTTATAATTACATGCAATTCAAGAACAAAACATATTTAAACTAATCTTTGCATGTCAAAAGGAAAATACGAGAACATGAATTTGGGTTTTTAGCTCCAGAAAAAGGTAACATAATCGTGAATAAAAGGAATTAGTCATCACTGTAATGAACTACCGTCATAGCCCGACTTATAGCACCCTTTCACAGGTCTGTATCACCCCTTAAGATCTGAAACATGAAGGTAAATAGTTGATCTCAATTTGATCATAAATGTACCACCAAATTTTTGAAAGATGTTTTTTAATAACATGAAATTAATTAATGCTCCTATCCCAATTGCCTATAAATACATCCACATCATACACCATATTGTTTATGATTTTTTTTTGTCCATGGTCTGTAATGTATTTAAGTAAAAAAAGTTCTGAAATCATTCTGAACTCACAATCTTCCGACACAGAAGTAAGCTACCAAGACGGGCCTCAAGACATCACTTTCAAACTTATCAGGCAGCTTTCCCTCATGGTCCTTTGTTGAATCTAACATGGTTTTTTTTAAAGATGAAATATAGTCGATTACAAGGAATGCATTTGAGGTAAACATATTATAACCACTTTAGTAATGTCCACCACACTCCACATGATCTGACTACAATCCAATTTGTAATAGTCATATGATTAGTAAAATCTAAATTTCAAGGGATTTCATGCTTCCTTGGAGAGGGAAAAGTTAAACTAGCTCAGAACCGTAGTGATATGAGATTGTTCACAATTGAAGCTGATTCTGCTTTATTCTGACTAGAAGAGTTAAATGAATTAAGATTCTAGTTGTTTATACTTTTCGTTATTTAAAACCTAAATAAGGATAATGATGTTTGTTTCGATTTCCATATTTAGATTTCTTTTATTTTAAGAGTTAAATGAATTAAGATTCTAGTTGTTTATACACTTAAACACGAGACGAGAAGACGAGAGAGCTGCATTTAATAAATTTACAAATATTGAACTGAAATCTAAATCTAAAGAACTGCAAATTCCTTGATGTAAAATGTAACAGTTTTATATTTTAAAAAATCATTCACGCAAATAAAGGTTTAGATACTTACGAATGAAATCTTGATAATATGTCAGACTCTGCTTGCATCTGTAAATAGAAATGATACAATCAGTCCACCCATGTAATGAAAACAGGGTCTTGTACTGTACAAATAAACCCAATAATCTACAGATCTCTTAAATCTAGATGTCCCACTTTTTTCGTTTTTTATGTCACTTTACAAGTGATCTAGATGCTGCTTAAAAGCTTTTGTTTCACCTTTGAGAAAATTAACTCCATCTGTGCATTACGTAATGTATTGATGGAGCTAAAATGAAGAACAGTAACAGTACCTAACATTAATGAGCATTATCCGGTATTCATCTTTAATACAATTTTGTACAAATTTTCTTCATGTGCTCATGCACAGATTGTATCTACAAACGGGTTCATTGTTCATTAAAGGTCGGGTGACATGCAAATATAAGTTGATTCCTGGTGATGTGCAAGGCTTGATGCATAAAACTCATAATTCAAACCCTTACAAGATGTTGATCTTGGATGCTACTTTGTGTGTGGGTGGTACTCTTTGTTTCTCTGCTAGAGCTATCTTCAAATCCATCATCTCACTGTATAAATAGTATAATAAAAGAAAACAAGTTTGGTTTACATGATTGATTTTTGTGATTGATTTCATTGATCACTATATGCAATTAACCGCAAAAATCAACTGTATCCTGCTAAGCTTCGAGTTACAGGGCCCACGACAACCATTATAGTGATGATTCTATAATATAAGAAGAGGATGCATGAATCTAGTATCTAAGACAGTAATGATCATAAAAGTCACTCAAAGTGGATAAAGAAGCAAGTCTGATGTGATTTGATGTTTGCTGTACGTCTCACACATTACCAAATTTTAATGAAAAGTAAACCACTGATAACAAAAAAAGAAAGAGTAATTTTCCTTGTTACTTGGTCTGATTTCAGTTCTATGAGGCTGTCAAACTAATAGAATTATTGGGTATACTAAAATTGATGATGAGGTCGGTCACCCATGGGACAAAATACCTATTAGTTCACCATTATTGTGGAAACAAGGCCGGGTCAATTTTGCATCACGGATGCTGATAAAGCTGATACAAACCATAAAAACAGAGTCATAAACATCACTCAGAATGATTAAAATAAACTATTTTCTTATCAAATTGTCTTTCCAGTAATGGCGTCTAATGCACCCATAATCTAGAAAGGATGCTCTTTTCTAGAGCTTAATAAGATGATGGAGAATAGACAAAAGACAAGACGTATGAAAATAAAGATGTTGAGATGAAGAAAAACTGAGGATGATCCTTTGGTGAAGAAAAATCAAAATACTAATGAGTAATGTTTTGGCCCTGATTTAAAACTTCTGTTTTAACATTATTAAATGTCTTCACCATCTAAAGTAGATGTAATAATCCACTTGGTATTGCTGTAATCCATCCAACCCTCCTCACCCTGTCGATCTAGTCTGTAGTCCCACGTATTGTCTCACCTGTAAGTTTCAGCCAATTCGAACATGAGTTGTCTACAGATGGTGAGAAAATGTTGTCTGTTAAGACCATCCAACATGTCGGCCAGCATGTCTACTCGTCGCTTGTGCATCTTGCATCGCCGTTCAAAATCAATCTCAAAGAACGATATCAATTTGAACAGTTGACTGTGATCCTAGATAAGAAGATGATGTAATACAGGGAATGTGTCAGAAGAAAGAAATGGTCTTTGTTTTATCAAATGAACCAAGGAACAGCATACAAGGACCATCAAAATGCAAACAGAGTACAAGAGGCATTCAATAATGGCAACACTATTTATCTTATTAGTCCACATACATTTCGTCTAACTTTCTGATCAGAAAAGTTTTAAAATGTAAGATTCTTTCTTAAATCAGAATTCTTATTAAAACACACAATTTTGTCCTGGCAGCATCTATCCAATTTTAATTTGGCAGGCGACGCACAAAATGTTAAGGCAATTATCATTCCAAACTAACCTACTCTTCTAATTCTACATAATGCATTATCAATCAATCATGTATCATATGAATGACTACAGGTTTCTAATCGGCTCCATCTTTAAATTATACACTGATAACAAGACTGCTTCAAGATTCAAAGTTTTGAGTATCTACTTGGAAAAACTTCCCCCAAAATAGGAAATCGGTTTAATTTTTTTCTTCTAAAGTTCCATGCAATGAGCAGCTAGTTTCAATTCTAATTGTAATGTAGAAGTTTTGTTTTCTTTCTTACTTTAACTAGTTCTATATGATCTGAGACGAATCCATCAATAATATAGTATTCCTTGGCAGCATTGATCCACTTCTGAGCAGGTAGAAACAAACTACGAGCCTGCATGATTGGTGAAGGAAAGGATTAGGTGTGTCATGATTAGAATTTAGAAGAGAATATTTCCTTAATGTGCACTTTTTATTTGGAATATATACTCAAAGAAACAAGTACATGTCCTTTAAATCCCAAATTTCAAAATTTGAGACACCTGACTGGGAAGTTTTTGTTTAAAAAGAATTGTCAATCTCTCTACCAGATGAACCTGGTAATGACTTATGCTAATTACAGCATGAAATTACACCAACTTAAAATAGCAATGACCAAATGATTTTTTATTCTAAAAAATTCATTTGTGATTCATGTTGTGTGATTAAATGATCTTGAAGTTTCACTAATTAACATCTTTAATTTCTACTCAAACTGTCTATCCAAGGTAGAATTTCTCTTTAAAATGATTGCCCACAAAGGGGACATTCGACAAGGCACTACCATGGATATGTATGAAGAGCATGAATGTGTATCATACATACACACACAAGTTGAGTGTGACTGATAAAGCTTGGGGTGTATAGCAGAGCCACATACATACAGGTACTGGTGTGAGCTAGAGTCTATTGTCGTGTTAAAATACAAAGCAGGACTTCCTGTGTATTCATCGTGGGTGAATGGAAGGATTATGATATTCGTGTGAACCTCCCCCAGGGATTTATTCTTTTTCTATTCTCACCCAAAGAAATAATTCAACATATTCTGAGAGTTTTATTATATTCCTGCCCAAGATTTCCCACCTAAGTGTATGAGAGAGGCATAAAGGAAGAATAACGTACAGTCTCTCAGCAAAACATCAAAGGGCAGGAATACATTTCATTTTTCAGAATACCTGCACTTATTCTTTGAGGTGAGGTTTCCTTCAAGTTCTATTCTTTTCACATTTTGGTATGAAATCAGAGATTATTGAGTAACTCCTCACATGCTCTCCCAACAAAGAATCAAATGAGTACCCATATTGAACATGATGGAAGATATCAATTTGAAATGAATATGACTTTTTACCACTAAAAGGTATGTACTACATTATAAATGTATGTGTAAATTGTTCTCTGGTAAGACAAGTTCACAGTGAATTAAAAACTTGTGGTGCCACACACGACTATGCGTGAAAATGAAAATAATTTGGTAATCAAGGGAACAGATTAGGGTTAAATCAAAACTCCTATTCCTTTGCAGATTTATCTCTACCAATTGCTTCATGTGAAATACCACAGCCAGCCATCTAATGACGCCAATGTGTACATTTCCTTACCTCATCAAATGTCAGAACCACCTCATCTCTGACCTGACTTTCTAATGAAGTCAGTTCTAAGGATTCAAAGCGATCAGCCAGTTTGTCTTCTTCCGTTCCGCATTCCGTCTGCTCATCCTGGGCAATAGAGGGCGTTTCTTTTCTGTCATTTGATGCAGAGGGAGTGCTAGATGCATTCTCGAGAGTTCCGTTCAGCTCATGTTCTCTTTTACATTATAGAGATGGTAAAACAAGAGAACAACAGAGGTTTATTTCATGTGGACTAATTAAAAAACACTATTAGGTGAGACACAATGAATGCTGAATTAGCCAAAATCTCAAACAATGTTAAGGATGTACAACTGTGTTATTAAAGACTCTTTACGTTTAATTCAGTATGCTCTGCTATGAAAGACAAGCAAGAGCAAGATTCTAGCTTGTGGTAAAAGAATCGGTATGATTGTTATTGAAAGTATAAAATGACATAACCTTTCGCTAAATTCCTGGTTACCTCAAAAAATGCAACAGGTTTAGTAAGTGAGACAAAGTTACATTTGTTGGCGACTTCAATGTACAAACTGTGGGTAAGACTTCACTATTTTTTCTTCTTAATTGTGGTATGTGTGTAATTCCCCATGAATTCATTAGCTGCAATTTGTTGTTGTTGAATACTACAAAATATATATAAACATGTTATACTTCTAAGTGTTTGTAATGATTTTCTGCATTGCTTTGGTTCATACAGGTACCCTATCCTCAAGTCTTACTTGGAGAACTGTAGAAGTGAGATACAGTATTTGATCCAGCATCTGTTGATGTCAGCCTTACGACTCGTGATGTTTTCTTGATGAGCATCCCTGTCATCTCTCTCCATGTCTTCAGGGATTGGCTTGTTTTCTGCTTCAGAAAATATGCGAGTTGCACTGGCTGTGGGGAAATGTTGAAGGAATAGAGAGAACCTGATAAAGTGACTTTATCATAATTAAGAATAGCAGAAAGAGATAATAGAAATGTATCTATATCACTCTTCGTAAAGCTGCAATATCTATATCAATGCCATCACTATTCACATCACATTCTTTTAGTTTGTGTTAATCTTAGCTTCTTCACAACGACAAAAATGAGAGAAAGGAGGAAGGGTAGAGGAAGAGAAAGAGAGAGAGAGAGAGGGAAGGCAGAGAAAGAGAGAGAGAGAGAGGGAAGGCAGAGATAGAGAGAAAGAGAGACTGACAGACAGACAGACAGACAGACAGACAGGCAGGCAGGCAGACAGACAGACAGACAGACGGAAGACAGACGAAGATATGTAAGGAGAAGTTTGGGTATGTATTGAGGATAGACCTTAAGAGAATTTCTATTCAGTATCTTACTATTTTCAATGACACCATCTTCCCAAATTCAAGCCTATAATATTGATGTCATCATTGCTGCTGCTGTTAACACATCAAAGAACAAAGAAACAAACTCACCTAAGCAATGTCTTGCCTTTGTATAATCATCCTGTGTGATGTAGTATTGTGAGAGAGTAGCACAGTTCAGAGCCCAGTCTATAGGGTCATACTGGAAAGTACTCAGCTGTCTTTGAAGTGTCATGTGGCAGTATCTAGCAGCCTGCAATAAAAAGTAGAACAAGTTTCCTGATTACTACATGGAGTGAAAATCAAACTGACATGGCAGCTAACAGCAGTAGAACAAGTCTTGAGATCAATCCAATTTCACTGACAAGAACAATATCTACAAATAATTCAAATATTTGTTTCTTGAAGTTCATGCACAAAATGTGTTGGATATTGGTTGATTGCTGGTCCTATCTCACCAGTCAATGCTAAGACGGCTCTAGCACCGATCCATAACATCGATATCATATGTATTTAGGTTTAAACTTCAGGAGACAGATTTTGGAATAACTTATAGTTAGATGTAATTGTACTTGTTGGTCCGATGGGATCAACCCTTCATGGATTATACATAAAGCTAAAATCACAGTCAAGTGACACTTGTCAGTTTGAAATGTGATAATAAATACATGTATTGCAATTTTTATGGTTAGTCAAATGGTCAAATAATAAAATATTAGGCAAAAGAAGTTGGATCGGTACTTTTATCTTCTACTCATCATATGAAAAGGACACAAGTTCTAATCAAGTATATCAGATGATCATCATTTTAATACAAAGTCAATCAATCAATCTGCAGTGAAACCTGCACATAAAGACCACTCAAATGAGATGAGGAGACAGTTTTTATAGGAAGGTGGTCTTTAGGCGCAGGTTCTTATCATATACAAGTATTCTGCTTGGAGGAAATAAATAAGTGTGGTATTTATAGACAGGGGGTTGCTAGTTTGACTGTATAAAAATCAAATGAATGGTCTGCATGTTATAAAATGAACACTTATCCAGAGCTGCCAACCTTGTACGACCAAAAAAGGAACCATGCTGGCAAAAAAAAAGGACTTCATTAAAACGTAAACTTAGAACCACACGCAACACACTTCCAATGCAGAAATGTTCATTCCTCATGCTGTTTTTTCCATATCAGGACCTATAGTTTGTTTACAAGTAGGTCCTTTTTTTTTTGGTAATATCAGCATTTCATTCTTTTAAAGAATATTTTTCTCTTCAAGTATGTTTTGAAGTTTGTTTTAACCTCAGTTTTCTATTGAATTTTTTATCAAATCAATATTTAAGGGCAGTTGTGTGATGTGCGGTATGTAAAAAAAAAATGTTATTAAATTAAATTATTTAAAAAACTGATTTTATGAAGAAAAAAACAGGATAATTCCGGGGAAAATGTAATGGTTGGCAGCACTGACTGACACTATCAAAACTCTTCCCTTACCAGAGTCTTGTCTCCTTGTTTCTCAAACACCTGTGCCAGATAGTAGAGAGTGAGAGTGTAGCAGTTCTCAAACTCTCGTTCCCTCTCTAGATCGGATGGAAAGTCTGTTTCTGGTAGGAGTAATCTGTTGGGTAATGACAAATTCAGAAAGTGAATAGACACAAGATTTACACACTGATAATAGATCATGACCATAAACAAGTCTTCAAATTTCAAACTCTTTGATGGTCTGAGAAGTCTGTAAGTTATTTTTAAAACTCTTTTTCTCCTTTGGTCTACTAATGGAACAAACAATGGAATGCCACATTTAACTTTTGTCAAATGTATAATACATGTATATCTGTAACATATTCTCACACAAAAAGGTGGTAAAAGAGATAAATCCAAAAAACGTTATCCAGCTAGCATGGGACATGAGTTAACAAGTTTTCTTTGAAATATCAACAACAATACGTCTTCAATCTACATGATTGTCTATTGAATTCTTTACAAACTGGTACATTCATTTATGGTGTTTCTGCATCTTTTGTAATAAGCAAACACCCCCTGCAGTACTTAGCATTGCAATGTGCAATGTACTGTAACACTGTTATTTTTGCGTGATAAATTTTTCGCGCTGAGCGACCCCAAAATATATTTGTGGGTTCTTAAATTCGCATTACACGCATAAGAAGTCATGCTTATATATTTGCAAGTTCTAAAATTTGTGTTTGACGATCTTAGCGCGAAATCCGCGAATATTTCCGCGTTTACAGTAATGGTTACTAATCTCCATCACCATATACTTTTCATTCAAGAGTGAGAGTACACAATGAATCTCAAGAGGGGCTTAAATCATGAATTACCACTATCCTTTCTGTAGCCCCATTTTAAGTTATAATAGTTTTATACAATCACAAATCCCAGAACTAGTCTGGATAATCTAAATATCAAATCAAATGATTACAGCAAAATGTGAGTGTTTAATTTCATTTCGCATAATACTCACTCATGAATGATAGAGGGAGATGAGCTCACATCCTTCTTGAAAGTGTGGAACACAGTTTGGGCTTCCTGGATTTAAAAACAAAATAATCAAAAGAAAATGACAATTAAGATCTTACCGAAACTTATATTCAGAATGCCTTTAACATCTTTTCATACTGCAACGATTTCAGAACTTCAACACCAAAAAGGGTTTATCAGGAATTTGAACATTTAACTTCATCATGAAATAAAAAGGCATGCATTATATGAATATAATCTAGGAGTGCAATAATTTACCTTGAGGAATTCCATTGCCTTGGAATGATCCCTCCTTGTGCACCACAGAATAGCAAGCTGAAAGAAGAAATTAACAATTCAAAACGTTAATAACATTACAACAACTTCAATTGTCCTTGATTAAACAATAAATAGTAACCACTTTGCCACATGATTGAATATTGAAAATGGACGTCCATCCGAACCTCTTTAATTTTCTCTTGAAATAACTATGAACTTTTCATATTATTTGTAGAAATCAAAGATGTAGAATCTGAAATCTTTACATGATTTTAATTCATTTTTTTTGCTTTCATTGAAATTCATTTTTAGGAGTTAAGATTTCTGGAGAAAACAATACTCTGTACTCTGTCTGAAACAAATTTCTTCATTTCTATTCACGCAAATTCTGATGAGGTACATGTAAATCTTGCAGATTTTAGAAAATATTTTGCGATGGATTTATTTATGTCAGAATGCAGCAGGTATTATCCCAGTGGGCACTGTTTTTTGTTTACCTGGTTAATACAACCTCAGATAACTTCTTTCAGAGTCTAAGGAAATTTGTATACTGACTCCTCACCTGGTTTAATGTGTTCAGTGCAGTGGTGACACATCTAGAATCTAGTCTGTACTCTTTAAGAATCTTATCTGCCTTAGTAAGATGCTCATGGCCTGAAGATGTCTCCTCAGTCTCTAAAAAGTTCACTCCTAGTTGATACTGTATAAGTGCTAACCGAAACTTGAGCTCTGTGGAAAGAAATTCATGAGAAATTTCTCTGACTTAGCAGGACTTCAAACATCAGTTTAAAAGGAAACCAAAAGCCTTCTTATCTATAAAAACAAACAAAAAACCATATCATTTTGCAGAATATATCCAAATATTTGGTAACCCTGAAAATGTTAGCATAGTACACAAGACTCCATTTTATAAAGTTTTCACAGGGGTCAGTCTAGGTTAATATTTTGAAGGTCTGAATGCACGTGTCCTGCGTTAAAAATTGGAAATAATTGGGTCCAGTGTGAAAACTTGGTAGCCCATGTGCACCAAATCTCTGCTATAGGCAAGCTTTGACTTACATGTTCTTTTCCTAGGTCTAATGATGAGACACATGTATAACTGACTTGTACATTTTGGGTTGAAAATGCCAGTATTTAACTATTTGCAGTCAAGTTTATGTACCATTTCATTTGTCATTCCTGAACTCCTTGTCTCAATCTTTTCTATGTCCTATTTTTTACTAGGGTCTGCATGCATGTGCTCTATAGATGTTTTAATTGATTTATGAATCTTTGATGCGCATTCTCTTTTCCCCTATATTTATTTATTTCAATAATTTCAGTTCTGCTATTCAAAATTTTTCATCTGGTCCAATATTCATAATCACTAGATATCAATAAATACTGAAGTGGAGAATAAATGGGTTAGTGACATTGATTTTTTACTCACGAAACATGAAATCTAAACTTGAAAGATTTTACCTTTGGAGTCTTCTCCCTGCTCACTGGAATTTTCAAGTTCTTTCCGTATTTCATGAAGCAGTTCTCTTGCTTTGTACTTAGATTTATAGGGATTGGTTTCTGGATCATTCTTGGATTCCTGTCATAAATACATAGAGAAAGATACAAAATTAAAAGATACTTGTATGGGAAATTAGCAATAGCATGTGCAAGTGCGTGCGTCGGATATCTTTCCATGCTCGATCGCACGTACATTCGTGCGCAGTATATAAAGAGGCTTAATCCCTCCGCCTTGGCCAGAACGCAGAACCAGTACCAGAAGTAAACATCTACAGCTAGAGACATCGGAGCATCACAGCAACGCATCAAGGATCGGACATCGGACATTGGATCTATCGCAGACTACTGCTAGTGCTACCGCTCAGCAGCTCATCCCTCAGCTCAGTGTCCAGCTAGCAGTACAGCGCCACCGCCAGCCGGGTCGGCGGGGGAATTCACTGACTCTGCATCCGTACCCGCTGCACGTGCACTGCACTGCCCAATTTTATCGAACATTCAGTAGATCAGGCGTGGTCATATCTCCATTCCTGTGGGACTCCCACGCTCTAAAAACACGGGCTTGGAGAGTCCTTGTCAGCTGCCGTTGCCTCCTGGTGATTAGGTGACGATTTACCAGCCTGACGGTCAGGTCCGACAACTGGGCTTCTCTGTAGAGCAGTGCTGCCAGCTGGTATGGCCCCATGCTCTTGCCGCCAGCCCTAACGGTTATATCGGTATGCACATTTACCTCATCTAGTAGTGGCGTATTGCTGTGCTGCCGAAGCAGTTGGAATGTTGGCACCACTTCGTTCAGTGGGAAGAATGGAAGAGCCATGATCTTCTGGTGAAGCGTCCATGTGGCATCATCGGTGGTGTACGCTGCTGTCAGACCAACAGCCTGTACTTTCTGAAAGACTGCTTACTTCCAGTGAAAGTTACAGCCCACCAATCGTGCCTGAAACGAAAACTGGAAGACAAGATTTAAAAACCTTCCAGAGAGCTGCCTCAAAATCTACCATGATATCCTCCACAACAGCTGGTCCTGGCAGTGCATCCCGTAGCTCTTGAATGGCCTTCCTGTACGCTCCACTCCTCTTGCTAGACATCAGGATGTAAGCGAGGGCAACTTGCTTGATGGAAGCTCCAACTTCGTAGTAAGCGTGCACCACCCAGCAATTGATAGAATGGCAGCCTGACAACTTTAAAAGTACCATCTATAAACCACGTTTGAGCTTGTCTCAGCAGCTGCAGCCATTGTGGGGTATCATAAATTAGACTCCTGTTGCCTCCACGGGTAACATCGGCAATCAGGAAATTTGAAGTTTTCGTTGAGGTTGAAATCCAGCGTTCTTGGCTCTGTCGGCTTCCTTGACCTGATTGGCCATCCTTTTCAGTGTTGCTGTCCGTGCAGGGTAGGTCAGACCACGCTGGAGCAGGACGCCTTCAGCTATCTCCATGCCTCCAGCCAGTGGCTGCCTCTTGGCCTGGATCTTGATCTCTTTGTGCAGCAGCCTTCGATGTAACTCAGCCTGTTTAGGAGGGTGGATGTGGCGATGGAGACCAGGCGTGTAGATGTTGCCTTGCTGGATCATGGTCAAGGAGCACTTTACCTCACTGTTCCTGACAGAGCACCTATGATTTGAAAGAGACATACTGTAGCCATGACTGTCAAGAAGCACCTTTTTCCTTCGTTGGGAGCAACCCTCTAGAACCTGGTAGATGGTGGCCTGGTCGACGATCGACAAATCATCTGCTGAGGCATTGATTGCATCAGAAAGGTCGTGTGTAAAACTATTCTAAAGTAAAACTCTATGTGGAGAACGATAGATCCAATGTCTGATGTCCGATCCTTGATGCGTTGCTGTGATGCTCCGATGTCTCTAGCTGTAGATGTTTACTTCTGGTACTGGTTCTGAGTTCTGGCCAAGGCGGCAGGATTTAGCCTCCTTATATACGGTGCACGCATGTACGTGCGATTGAGCATGGAAAGCCATCCGACGCACTCATATGCATTCGGTCCGTATTGCTAATTTCCCATATTCGTCCCAACTAAATAGACTAAATTATACTCAGTTATATATTTATCATGATCTAGATTAAAGTGTCCCAGTAACATTACCTCAGATCCTGAAACAAAAATCCTGGATTTAACTCATGCCACAAACGTAATTATAAACCTTTACGGCCCTCAAAAATCCCATAACTTTTACAAGCAGATCGCCTGTCTGCATTCAATTATCCAGACATTTATAATTGGAAATCCAAATTTCACTTTTCGTTTTCCTAACTGATTTTGTATTACTACAGTCTATTGGGAAAAAGGAGTAAATTATATCACAGATCTTGATAGCACGTAGGGCCATGCATCTCAGATCAATAAAGTAATCAATACTATACTTGTATTATACCTCTGTCATTATCTATAGGTATAATGTCTAATGTATCAATATTAGTCAATACTACTTGTATTATGTACCTATGTATAATGTATAAATATATTAATCAAATAATAAAGCACACTATTTATTAATAATAGCTAATTCTTATATAGTGCTTCAGGACTTATTTAATCAATAATAAAGCAATGATAGCTAGTTCTTATATAGCTCTTTTCAGGACTAACTGACTTGCTTACTTAACTTAACTTACTTATATTATTCATTTATATCCTGAATCATTTATCCGCAGATATCCCAATTCCAAATCTAGAGAGGGATCGGAGAGACTCGAACCTAATCCCCCCTAGAGGGAAAGGTAAACCTTTGGAAAAAAGGGAAATAAATGAGCTTAAATACCTAACCAAACATGCCATAAAGTTCTTGGCCACTTCTCACCGTCTGTCCCATGAGGTCGGCTAGGGGGAGTCCCCACAGATCTGCGACGATCGCCCCCACATCACCCAGTAAGTCTGGTGAATTATCACCCATTCTTGGATGAGGGGGGAGATGGGGGGAATCGGTCTCCAGGACCACGCGATCTGCTGCCACTGCCAGTAACCCCCTGACCTGTGATGAGGTGAAATGCCGGGCCAGCCCCAAAAAGCCAAAATAGCAATGGGGGAAGGCTATGGCCCAGGCTTTCACCTGAACTTCATCAGAATTAAAACAATGGAGATGGAGCCGCTAAAGTGGGGAGCACTGTCGTTTGAGAAGCCTTCTGCTGTGCACCACATAGTTAGTATCTGCGTGCGCCCCCCCTCGAAGGTGTAAGATGAGGACCCTCCCCTGGGTGCCCTGACCTAGGAGGCGAAGGAACAACACCTCCTGGTCCGACTTCGCTCATCCCTACCACGAAAGGGTTCTGCAACAGGGCGACAAACCGTCCCCAATCTTCCTCGGAGTATGCTGTGGCATGTTTGGGATTTATCCAGAGGGCCAGCTTCCAACCACTACCCCCAATTGGTGACTTCAAGGCCAGCACCCGACTAAGGAAGTTGGGATCACTGTAAAAGGTGAGGTCACAAAAATTCATGACCCCCCCAACCAACTCAATTCTGTGCTCAGGCTAGATGTTGGCTTGTTGATGCCTGCCCCCAAACCATCCACACCTATCCGGGTGAAAATGGGTATTTCCCCATGAACTTTGCACAGTAGGAACGAACATGCCTGAATAAAATGCTGTCAGCTGAAGTTATCCAACCTTCAATGTCACCTTGGACATCAGCCCCTGTACTAATTAGGAAGCAAGATGGAAGCGTCCGATGGTGTATAGACTATCGTAAACTAAACAATGTTACTAAGAAGGACGTCTACCCCCTTTCTTGCATTGAAGAGTGTTTGGATACTCTAGCCGAAAATACATGGTTTTCGAAACTAGATGCAAACTCTGCTTATTGGCAAATTAATCTTAGGAATGAAGACCATGAGAAGACAGCATTCATCAACAATATCAGGCAGTTGTTGGAGCGTTTTAGTGACTTTAAGCTTAAGTTAAAGCCCAAGATATGTGCCCTTCTCCAACGCCGGGCAGGGAAGTGGATGAAAATGATCAACACCTTAAGGAAGAACACATACAAGCAGTGGTGGGCTGGCCAATCCCTAAATGTACTAGAGAGGTGGAGCAGCTCCTCGGTCTTGTGAATTACCATCGAGTCTTCCTTAAAGACTATGTCCAAGTAGTAGGACCCTTATATGGTCTCACGAGCAAGAATTAGTTCCATTGGGAAGAAAAGCATCAAGATGCTTTTGATCAAGTCAAAAGAATAATGATCACCGCCCCTGTACTTGCACTACCCAACTCTGTGGATCCGTTCATTTTGGATACCGATGCGTCAGGCACCGCTATTGGTGCTGCACTTTCTCAAGTTCAGGAGGGACAAGAGCGAAATATTGCTTACGGCAGTTTTTCCTTATCCCCCGAACATCGACGCTACTGCTGAAAAGCAAGATTCGAGCTGGGACGAGGGATTTACCCCAGCCGGCTTAAGCTGCTGGAGGAGTCTTCCATTCCCCAGCCGGAGCCCAAAGGTAGTAGGGGGATGGCGGCGTGGTGCTCTTCTTCTGAAGAGCCTCCCACTCCGGGAGGTATGGGGAGGGGGCTTGGTGCTCTTTTCGAAGAGCCCACCCCTTCCAGGGGGTATGGGGAGGGGGCTTACCTTTACTTTACCTTTACCGCAAATACTGGAAGAATGCTGAGACAGCACTCGAGCTTCCAGGTCTATCTTCTTGTACTCATACTCTTTAATAATAATTCTCATTATATTCAAGTCAGAGGGGCAAGAGGTTGCATCTTGACTGGACAATGTACCATGTACAATGTCCCAGGAGCAAAGAAATTGAAGAAATCAGTTAGAGTATTGAGAGATATGACACTGTTCCTTCCAGCAACGATCAAGCCTGGTTTTGAAGGCGTCTATGGTGGGAGCCTGAACTACTACTTCAGGCAGAGAGTTCTAGTCGTCAATCACTCTGTGACTAAATGTGTTCTTCCTTACATTTGTCCTACACCTCAGCTTTGCAAGCTTGAGACTATGCCCTCTTGTTGGTGTGTCTGCTAGTTGGAAGAAGTGGTCAGGGTTGAGTCTGTCATGCTCATAAATGATCTTGTACACCTGAATCATGTCTCCTCTCCTTCTCCTGTACTCAAGGGATGGCAAGTTTAGGCATTTAAGTCTCTCTTTGTAAGGTAGGTGTTTCATTGTGGAGATCATCTTTGTTGCTCTCTTCTGTAATCTCTCCACAGCTTTTGCGTCTGAAATTTACCTTGGCGACCAGATTACATTTCCGTACTCAAGGAGGGTGTGCACTAGTCCCTTAAACAGCTTGGGAATGGTGGATGTTTCATGACACTGATAGGCACGTCTGATACTGATCAGGACCCTGTTGGCCTTGTTGATGGCATACGACACATGGCTGTGGAACTTCAGTTTGTCATCAACAAGTACCCCCCAGATCCTTTGCCTCTCCAACTGTACTCAGGGCTGAACTCCCGATTGCGTAGCGCTCCTGACAGTCTCCAGATCCAAGATGTAAAACACAGCATTGTTTTGCGTTAAACTGGAGTTGCCACTTTGAGGACCAGTCTGTCAATGAGCACAGGTCAGCTTGGAGAAGTTTGCGTTGGTCAGGAGTAGAGACGCATGAGAAAGCCTTGGTGTCATCTGCGTAAATTCTTACAGTGGAGTCCAACACCTCAGGGAGATCGTTGATGTAGAGAACAAACAGTGTTGGGCCAAGTACGCTGCCCTGGGGCACCCCGCTCTTCACGTTGCACCACTGAGATCTGGCATTATTTACCACCACCCTCTGTGTTCGGCCATGAAGGAAATCAGCAATCCATGTTTTGAAGTTCCCTTGGATCTTGTAAGCATCAAGTTTTGACAACAGCCGTTGGTGGGGCACGCTGTCAAATGCCTTTTGAAAGTCTAAGTAGACAACATCAACCTTTTCTCCTTGATCTAGCCAGGCAGTCCATTCCTCAAGAGTGTGGAGCAGTTGTGTAACACATGATCTACCTGGGACAAATCCATGCTGAGAATCGCTGAAAAGATCATGTGACATCAAATGTTCAACCACCTTATCTCTGATGAGAGATTCAATGATCTTACAGGGGACTGATGTCAGGCTTATTGGGCGGTAGTTGTTAGCATCCAACTTGCTCCCCTTCTTGTGCACAGGAACAACGTGGCTTATTTTCCATGCTGAGGGAAGCTTGCTCTCTTGAAATGACTTGGTAAAGATGATGGCCAATGGAATACAAACTGATGCTGCGGTCTCATGTAAAACACAGGGATGGATACCATCCGGTCCAGCACTTTTGAACTTGGAAAGCAAACTAAGTTTATGATGTACATCATCTGCAGTAATGACAAGTGCTCATAAGCATTCAGGAGGTTGCCTAGATTCCAGAACTGGTATAGCAGAAGTGTCCTTATCAGTTAAGGTTGTCTCAAAGAAAGTGTTCAAGATATCTGCTTTCTCTTCATCTGATGTAGCGAAGGTTCTATCTGTCTTTCTGAGGTCAGGTAGCCCACCTCTTGTTTTCAGACTATCTTTGGCATATCTCCAGAATGCTTTTGGATTTTTCTTAACATTCTTTGCAAGATCCCTCTCAAAGTTACTGCGCAGCTCTTTTGTGAAAGATTGGAGTGTCTTTGCCAGTCTTCTAGCGCTTGATATGTCTGCTGAGTGCTTTGTAGTTTGGGCTTGTCGCCAAGCACGATGCTTCTGTGCTTGCAGTTTGAGCGCTTGTTTGTTCATCCAACAGTGCTTTTTCTTTCGTCGGCGTGAAGCAGAACGCGGGATACATTTCATCATCTTTTCTGTCAATGTTGTGTGAAAGAACGACCAGGCCTGTTCAGTATCCATATCCTTCATACTAGTCTCCGGAGGCGGAGGGTATGGGCAGGGATTGGAGCTCTCGAGAGCCCACCCATTCCGCGGGATTCCCTTCGTAAGTTTGTATACCCTCCCACTTTCCGGCTTTATTTACAAGCTAAAGAATTTTTTTTCTTCATATTTCGCTTGTTTTTATGGTCGGGAGGAATATGGGAAAGTATGGGTATACGGGCCGCAGGCTGTGCATACGTCAGGTTGCTTTACATGGTCGTGCAGGTATATAAGGAGGCTTAAGCCCACTGGCCCTAGTGAGATCCAGGGTACATGTACATACAGAACAGAGTAACAGTCTACAACACAGCTACATCGGAGGAACATCACAGCATTGAGGATCAACGTCGAGGAACATTGGAACTTCAGCTATCGGTGAGTCCTTACCAGTACTAGACAAAAGTCTTTACTTGTTACAATTTTCTGGGCGAGTCATAATCATTTTTCAGAAAATACACCATTCATTACATTAACCTCTCTCTCTTGTATCCTTCCTCCGCTCAGGTCGGAGATCGTCGGCACTGTGAGTCTGCCATAGACACATAGTCTCATACAAAATCACGACACCATTGATATCGATAACAATTTGTGCGTGCCTCCACAACTTCTCCAGAGTCTACCGCATTAGTATAAAAAAGTGTCATTTTTTCGCCCAAATCTACATTTTATTTAAAATAACCAGACAACAGAATGTAGAGAGGACAATTAAATATGTGAGAATGAATATTATTTTACCTAATTTATGGCCTGGTCCCCTAGGTCTATACCCCGGGAAAGACCCATTAAGTCGAATCCGGGCTAACTCGGCCCACGGGACTACTCGGCCCAGCTGGAAAAACTGGGCCGAGATGTCCCGACCTGATTAATCGATCGAGAGATACCAATGTGTATATGTTTGTGCTCTTTGTGACTTAATAATGCCCTTTCCAACCAACATCTTTAATGGAATTGTGTTAAATGATACCAATGAAGACAATCTATGACTTATCTTTCGGTAAAATGACAAAAAAAATGACATTTCGGACAATTTACTCACAGCTCGCAATCCGCATTGCCGCACGTACATTAAATGTGCGTTGTATCTACTCGGACCACTGAAATTCGAGCAGTGTTTTTGTCGGTAAATCACTGCAAAAATATCATTTTTATCTCGTATGAAGGTCTAGTTTTTATTCCTGACACAGATTTCATTATTGAGAAGTCGAATATAGTACATTTTAGACGAGATGGTTGATGTTTGTTCACATTCTTTCGTCCTGGCCGTAAATTAGCAGACTACTGCCTAGTGCTACCGCAGCAGCTCAGCTCAGTGTGCAGCTAGCCGTACAGCGCCGCCGGCCGGGTCGGCGGGGGAATTCACTGACTCGGCGCCGGTACCGGGCCGCTGCACTGCATTGCATGGTTGTACTGCCCAATTTGATCGAGTGATGTGAGTATCACTAATCAAACTAGATCTATATCTACTGTATTATCATTATTCATTCCGAGTAGAATATCCAATTTGATTTAGTGAGTAAACTAGACCTAGATCTATATCTACTGTAGCTACATCATTATCATATACATGTACTAGATCAGTCATTCAGAGTAGAATATCATCAATATCCGATTAATGAAGGAATGGAATTTTTCTTTTTTCATAATCAGATAATCATATTTTACTCCTAAAAGTTAAAGACTTGATAAATAGCTAGATCTAACGTAAGGGCCTAGCCTAGTACTCTAAGCAGAGAAGTGAGCTGAAGAATCGCCTTATTTTTTTTGGAGGGGGCTGCTTCAAAAAAATTCTATGAAAAGAAGGTATTGGCTTCAAGTTTTTTTTATAAATAATGCAGCCCCCACCACCCCCCCCCCCCCAAAACAAACCAAAAAATCTCCTTTTTGTTCCCTTTTTCTGGGAATCAAAGAGATGTATACAAAGCAAAGCAATTAAGACATGATATTGAAATGACGTGCCGGTGCATGGAGGGGCTGAGGCGCACCCCCACTTTTTCAGATACCCCAAAAGTGCCCCTTTTTACATAGGAAAAGTGCCCCTTTTATTTTGTAAGAAGTGCCCCTTTTCCTTTGACAAGTGCCCCTATTACTTAGTAAAAGTGCCCCTTCCCCCTTTTCACCTCTGACGAGTGCCCTTTTTTATTTTTGACACGTGCCCCTTTTCCTTCGACATGTTCCCAGTTTCCTTTGCAATAAGTGTCCATTTTCCATTCTCATAAATCTTGAATAAGTGCTCTTTTTAATCTCTAGTAAGTGCCTCTTTTCAGGTACGAGAAGTGCCCCTTTTCACTTTTAATAAGTGCCCCCTTTACCTCTGATAATTGCCCTATTCAAAGCTGAGAGGTGCTCCTTTTACTTTTGACAACTTCCCCTTTTTTCCTTTGTAAGAAGTGCCCCTTCTCCTTTTAATAACTATCCCCTTTTTTAAACTCGGATGAGCACACCTTTCATTTTAACATGTGCCCCTCTTATTTTCTAATAAGTGCCCCTTTTCCTTATGATAAGTGCCCCAATTAAAAAGAAAGAGTTCCTTCCCCTTCTCATAACTGCCCCTTTTAAAAATCTGAACGGTGCCCCCTTTTCATTCAACAAATGCACATTTTCCTTTATTATAAGTGCCCCTTTTCAACTCTGATAATTCCCTTTTTAATAATGATACGTGCCCCTTTTCCTTTCTAATAAGGGAACTATCCCCTTTTCACCTCTTATAAATGCCCCTATCAAAATCTGATGGGTGCCTCTTTTCAGGTGAAAAAATGCCTCATTTTCACCTCTTATAATAATCCTTTGTACTTTGACACGTGCTCCTTTTCTTTTCTTATAAGTGTCTTATCCCTTTCGATAATTGTCCCCTTTTCATGTAATCATTAAACGTGCCCCTTATTTAAGGCGACTAAGAGCAATTTCCCCCAAAGTTCGCTCGCTGCGCTCGCATTTAAAGATGATATAATTATGTTACTTATCAAAGGTCTTTACAGTCTTCCGTTATGAGAATGTGCTTATAACCCCATCACGATTGGCTTTTTTCCTCTTTATAAGATGTAATTTTTCGCACTGCGACCTCATAGATCTTTGAAAATTCGCTCGCTCGTAAATGCATATTCAGACATCACACCCAACTGTAAAATATGATGCTTAAGCGATATCTTGTATGATGTATGAAGAGAAACAAATATTGAAATCATCCCTGATAATGTAATCACAATGTAGGGATACCAATGTCTAAAAAATTGTATATTTTCGCTTTGAGATTTCCCACTGTAGGTGCCCTTTTTTTCTCCAGAAAGTGCCCTTTTTTGTTGGTGCCCCCCCCCCCCACTTTGGAAGTCGCTCGGCCGCCCCTGGGCAGGGGGATCTTAATTCTTGTAAGCCTTCTCCTGGACCTTTGGTCAACTGGTCATTAATTTAACCGTTCCTCAAATTTCTAAAAGGCAGCTGCCCCCCCCCCCCCCCCCCACCTCCCACCTCCCATCCATCAAGGCCGGGTATGTAATCAGCAACAGAGGCAAAGATCTATGAGCAAAATAAATTTTTATATTTATTTTTTTTTTGGGGGGGGGGCTGGGGGTTAACAGATTTATATCTGATATATTGTGTACCTGTATAAATATGTATACTATAAATAAAAAATAAAAAATTGCATTACCACAACGTGGCATAAAATTAATACACGATTACACCTGCTTATCATTTGTTATTATGAGTCTGCTTGACGTCATACTGTTGGAATTTGTATCTTGGAATCGTAAAAAAATAATGTTTATTGTTATTATGTGTGTGTTTCAAACATGTCCTCAATTTTATTTAATTGTTTTAACTTTGTTATTTATTTAGGTTTTTTTTGCCTTGTAACTTGCATATATGAAATAATACATACCAATACCACAACACAAGGAATGGTGTGGCGTGTCATCTGCATGTTACAATTTTTTTTTTTTTTTTGGGGGGGGGGGGGCTGGGGGTTAACAGATTTATAACTGATATCTTGTGTACCTGTATAAATATGTATACTATAGATAAATAAATAAAAACACAAAATTGCATTACCACAACGTGGCATAAAATTAATACACGATTACACCTGCTTATCATTTGTTATTTTGAGTCAGCTTGGCGTCATATTGTTGGAATTTGTATCTTGGAGTCGTAAACAAATAATGTTTATTGCTATTATGTGTGTTTTTCAAACATGTCCTCATTTTTATTTAATTGTTTTAACTTTATTTATTTAGATTTTTTTTTGCCTTGTAATTTAAATTGCATATGAAATAATACGTACCAATACCACAACACAAGGAATGGTGTGGCGTGTCATCTGCATGTTACAACATTTTTTTTTTTTTTGGGGGGGAGGGGCTGGGGGTTAACAGATTTATATCTAATCTTGTGTACCTGTAAATATGTACATACTATAAATAAATAATGAATACAAAAATAAAATTGCATTTCCACAACGTGGCATAATACATAATGGAGACAATGTTGATGATGCAAGGGATGGAGATGATGAGAGGGATTGGTGAGGGATGGAGATGATGAGATCATGAGAGGGATGGAGACAATGTGAGGGATGGAGAATTGGAGATGATGAGAGGGATGGAGACAATGTGAGGGATGGAGAATTGGAGATGATGAGAGGGATGGAGACAATTTTGATGATGTAAGGGATGAAGACGATATTGATGATAGAGGGATGGAGACGTCTCCATCCCTCCCGTCTCCATCCCTCTCATCATCTCTATCCCTCTCACTATCTTGTCACCATCTCCATCCCTCCCATCATCTTCATCCTTCACACTGTCTCCATCCCTTACACTGTCTCCATCCGTCACACCGTCTCCATCCCTCTCATCATCTTCATCCCTCTCATCATCTCCATCCCTCCCATCATCTTCATCCTTCACACTGTCTCAATCCCTCTCATCATCTCCATCCCT